>PVKA01000402.1:0-208293 GCA_004027165.1 Ctenomys sociabilis
AGAGAAGTCAGCTGCTTGAGGTGCTGCTACTGCTCCCTTGTGCTCTTGCTCTTTGCCACTGCCATTAAGGTTGTTCTCTGCCTTGTGCCTCTGCCTTGGAACCAGCTGAGTATGGACTGAAACCTCCAGTAGCTGTGGGCTAAATAAACCTTTCCTTCCTTCATTTTGGGTGTCGGGTATTTGTCCCAGCAATGAGAGAAGAGTAACTAAGACAGAATTTGGTACCGGAGGAGTGGGGTCGTTGCTGTGACCATGTGGATTACAAGCTTTTGGGAATGGCTTATGGGAAGAGATAGGAAAGATTTGGAGATGTTGCCTACTTGCAAAGAGCTGGAACAGCTTCGGCTGTACTGTGCGGGAGGTTCTGGTCAGAATTCAGAAGACCAGAAGGCTGATAGAAAGCTGACCTGTAAAGACCAGGCTGGGGAGATTTCTGCTGGGAAGAAGGACTGCATTGGTTGTTGGACTCTGGATCATTTGTTTTGTGTTTTGACTTGACAGAAAAGTCTGCATTTTGTTCATGTCCAGAGACTTTGCCTGAGAGTGAGTTTAAGCATGGTGGACTAATTAATCTGGCAAAAGATATTTCAAAGCAGCCAAATATTGGGGCAGTGGCATAGTTGTTATTGGGAGCTTTTAGCCAGATTTATGTTGAGAATGAAGAGCAAGGAGCCCAGCAGGATGGGTCAAAATGTGAGCTTGGTCAGAAAAGAAGCTCCAATAAAGCTGTGGACTGCAAAGATGGAGCTGAGAGGATTTCCATTGCCAGGAAGGAGCCTGAGAATGGAAAGGATAGCCTGAGGGCATCACAGGAGGAGGCAGGTCTCTACCCTTTGCAACAGCGAACAAATGCAAAGGTCAGGGACTTTGCCTTGAGGGGAAAGCTGCTGAGCCCCCTGCACCACATTCCAGAACAGCCTGGTGTGGAGAATTTGTTCCTGGGAATCAGGGTCAGAGTGCTCAGCCACTCAGGGACTGGATCCCTACAGCCAAGAGAAAGGAAAACCTGGTTACTGCTCCAGCTGGCAACAGACCTTGGTATCATCCCTGCGGTAATGGTTTTAGGCGCATGCAGAATGTAGGAGTTCTGAGATTAAGAAGGCTTCCACCTCGACTTCAGAAGAAGGCCTAGGAGGCCAAGCCTTGTGCCCTTGATTTTTTTTTTGGCGGAACCAGGGAATTGAACTCAGAGCCTTGCACTTGCCAGGGAAGTGCTTACGCCACTGAGCCATATCCCCAGCCCACCTTGTGCCCTTGAGAGGGCAGTGTGTGAAGCTGTGAGAGAGAAGCCTATTCAGTGGAAACCCCAGAAGTTCGGAAAAGCTGGGAGCATGGATCGTCTAAGGGAAACTGCCAGGAGGGAGCAAAATCGGCCCAAGAGAGAAGCGATAGGGGCTACCACCACAAGTGCCCTAGGAGCGAAGCCACATGGAGCTCACAATATGGCACAGATTGCTTCGGATGTCCCACATGGAACTGCAGGACTTAATGTTTGCCCTGCTAGATTTTGGAATTGTGTTGGTCCCAATGCTTGGTATCCTGCTGTGTGTACCTTTTGGAATGGTGATGTTTGTTTTGTGCCTTTGAATGTTGCCAGTGTTTCAGTTTTCATTTGTATAGAGGCTCACAGTTGAGAGTTTGCTTTGGATCTTGGAGGAGACTTGGGACTTGGACTTTTCAGCAGTGCTGAAACTCTTGGGACTTTGGGAACTCTCAGAGATGTGCTTTTGCACAAAGGGATGTGCATGAAACTTAGGGGGTCCAGGGGTGGAATGTTATGGTTTGTATATAGTTGTCCCTCTGAAGCCTCATGCAGTCTTTGGGGTGGCTTCTGGAGTGTGTGATTGATTACTGTAGGTGTGGATGCTGCGCCCGCCCTGGGGCAGGTGATTTGCATTACAGTGTAAGGTGGGAAGAGAAGTCAGCTGCTTGAGGTGCTGCTACTGCTCCCTTGTGCTCTTGCTCTTTGCCACCGCCATTAAAGGTTGCTCTCTGCTTGTTCCTCTGCCTTGGAGCCAGCTGAGTATGGACTGAAACCTCCAGTAACTGTGAGCTAAATAAACCTTTCCTTCTTTCATTTTGGGTGTCAGGTATTTGTCCCAGCAATGAGAAAAGAGTAAGACAGAAGCCTCCATGAAAACAGTTTGCAATGTATTAATTTATCGAATCTGTATTGTTAAGGTGTCTTGAAACTGTCTGATTGACATTTGTAGTTCAATAAAATAAAATAAAAAAAAAAAGCCTTCTAGCCACCTCCTGCCGGTGCTTTTGTTCACCTACCTAAGCAAGTATGCAACAAGAGTGCCTGATAGCATTGCAAGTGTTGGGGAGTCCAGAAGTGAGTGGATGAAGTGTCTGCTTGTGGAGCCTGTGACCTGCTATCCTTACTTCATTATGTCACTGAAGTTTGCACTGATGCCTCTCAGTTTTCTGATGAATTTGCCTTGTTTTTTATTTTTTTATACATATCTTCATACCCAGTGCTGAGCACAGAGCTTGGCAAAGGAAACCTAAATATGATGTTGAATGGATGAATGAACAAATGAATACCCAGGTTTCTTCCTTTCTACTCTGTCCTGGCCCTCACATGTGGCTCCCTGACTGCTTGTATGTGACCTTCCCTGCCCTTCCCCCAGCCCTCCCCTTGTACTCCTGGCACCGAATGTGCTGCTCACATGACTGCCCTGCTTCATATTACACCTTTTTGTGTTCACATCTTCTCCTTTTCCCTCACCTAGTTGTAAATTTCTTCAAGGCAAGGTCCATTTTTGGTTCAGGTTTGGATACTCACCCATCCACAGTCAATAAAATATATATATTTTTTATTTTAATGTATGACATTTTGTATTTACAACTTTATTGGCAAAAAAAAAAAAAATAGGGAAACACAGGGCACTATAGCTGATCCCATTGGGTTCATGTTCCATTGCAAACGTCCATCAGTTGTCCAAAGATATACAATACTGAATCTGTGTGGGCAGTTTCCTTTATGAGGCACAGCACTCACATTCTAGGCGGTTTTTACATCATATAAATACAGAGGAAAGACAATCACTTTTTTTTTTTTTTGATATTTTAGGGAAGGGTCAACAGGGTGTTCAGGGTCTCACTGTTATATTGGGCTCGTAGTGAGCCACCTGTTTACAGCCTCCCAAGAGCTAGGATTATAGGGGTGCACCACCATGCCCAGTCTCATTTGCCCTTCGGCACAGCAGGCCTGGGGATCGAACTGGGTCCCTGGGTCTGCTTGTAGGTGCTTTACTGCGCTGAGCTATTTGGCTGGCCTGGCAGTCTTTGATGGGCCTTTTCAGTGTAGATTTAGTCGTTGATATTGACACATGCCCAGCAAAAACCAAAAGCTGGAAAAGCAGTTACATTTTCTGCTGGAGTTACAACAATCATGTTCTGCAGTGACCTTTATATTTCAATTTACTCTGAACTTACTATGAGATGTAGCTGAAGTCATGAGACAAGACGCAGGGATAATGTTCCTCTTTTGGAGGAGAACAAACCCTCCACAATCAGCATGAGGAATGAAGTGTTGATCCTGTTGGTTCATGCTGAGCTGACTTAATCCTTTCCTTGACTTGTTGGATGTCATTCTTCTAAATCTGGTGTGATGGGGGTCATGGAGATGGCTCAGTAGAATGTGCGCTTGCTTGGCAAGCGCTAGGACCTGAGTTCAATCCCTGGTTCTGCAAAAAAAAAAAAAAAGAAAGAAAAGTAAATCAAGTGTGTTTAATTCTTCTCATTCATCCAGATCGATGGCTCCATTTTCTTGTCCATCCAGTTTGTTGTCCTCCTCCAAGTCACTGTGTTCACCATTTTCAGCCCTACTTCTACAGGCTTCGCTTATTTCCATCTTTGAAGCATTCGTGCTGAATCTTTTGAGACTGGCTACAGTAATGCCTGTCTCATCCACATCTATTGGGATGTACAGGCTTAAGTCTATGTTATTCACTCTCACAGAATCATCAGCCTCATTGGCCCCTGCTCCCTGCATGTAGAGCGCGTGTCGTCAGCATCCTCCTCCTCATGATTGACCAGCTCAGGGTGGAATTCAAACACCTCGGGACCACTGATCATCTGCGCCTTTCTTCCTTTCTATATCTTGTTCAAGTTTATCAATCTTCTCTTGTCTTTTCGTTGTCTTCCATGCAAGAAAAGATTCTCTTTTTTTGGTGGAACTGGGGATTGAACTCAGGCAATGCACTTATTCTACTGAGCTGTCCACCCAGCCCCAAGAAAAGATTGTAGAGTGATTTTGGTAACATTGGGACTTATGGCAGAACGCTGTCTTTTAATGAGATCCTCTAATGAAATTTTCATCTTTCTGTTTATATTTTTCAGCACAACTGAAGAGCATGACAAAACATACAATTATTACCCCCTCCAGGGCACACCCAAAACCAGCCATACTTGTTATTTACAATAGCTTCAAGGAAATGCTTGCAAACTATTTGAGTTTTTAGTTTTTTCTTTTCTGTCTCACCATGCTTCTTGTTCACTATTTCTTCAAGGTTTTTCTTGTCCCAATTATCCATTGCATCCTTTTCAAGTTCTTCCTCTCTTGCATCAATGTAGACACTTCACTTTTCACACTTTCTTTCCAGAGTGAGAGAACTTGCACTTATCACCTTTAGTACACTGTCCTTGCTTGAAGAAGCTACATACTACGGATATGGTTTCTGCACCTATACTTACTTTTTGAGCAGCAACTATAGGTTTGAATAGCTCATTTAGTTTCTGCAATTCTTTTTTCTTGTCATCTTTTCTTCAACTTCTTTTCAGCTTTACTTAGTACTACCTGATATGAATTTTGTTGACCAAATTTAACTTGATGAGTGATGGCTTTGATAAACTTCAGTTGCTTTGCTCCTTTCTTATTTTTAGACCAAAAGTTTTGCCCTCAATAATCTCCTTTTGCTGCTCTGCCTTTTTGCTGACTCCAGCCTGTGCCTGTTTCTTGGGGGGCATTGTGGAGAGAGATGGTACTGCCAGACTTAAGGGTGGACAGATGCTGTGGGGGAACTTGGCACCACAGCAAGGAGGAAGACAGCACCACTGTTGCTGCCGCAGTGCACAAAAAGCAAGGCTCTTATTTGCCTCTGAATCATAGTGTTTGCCAATAAAATCTTAGAGTAATAAATGAAGCCATGTGTAAAGAACTGAGGGCTGGAGAAATAGCTCAGTGGACTAAGCGCCTGCTTAAGCAAGCACAGGGACTGGGGTTTGATTCCTGGCACCACATGCTGTGTGGCCCCTGCCCCCAGGTATGCTGAATGATGACTGAGTCCAGGCATGGTGTGTGCCTGTAATGCCAGAGCTGGGAAGGCTGAAAATAGGAGGATTATTAACGAGTCCGAGTCCAGGCTGCATAGCAAGACCCTGTACAAAATACATAAATTTAAAAAAAAATAAAGAAAATATAAGGATGGACCAGGTACTCAGAAGTGGGTTGTTTTATTTATAAATGGCTTCAGGGCTCGTATGTGCCAATGCTGGGCTAGGTACTAGGCACTGGGAGGCAGAGACATCTGCCTTGAGGAGCATGAGGAAGAACTTGTTACCAGGACGAGGAGAAGCCCAGCCTGTGGACGGCCAAGATACCTGAATGGTAAGGTGGTGTCCAGATTGTTCATTTTGGTCAAACTGGATGCCTGTATAGAATTCAGAGGGGGCTTCAGACAGATCTACATTTAAATCCCATGTCTGCCCCTTGTCTGCTGTGTGAGTGCTCTTTTCTGAGCTTCACTGGCTATCTGTAGTCAGGTTCCAGTAAGAACACACACTTTAGGGGATCATTCTTTTATTCGTTTACTATCATTGAGTTGCTGATGCTGGAATGCCACTGTGAGCATGATGGAAACAGTTTCTGTTGTCACGGGGTTTAAATTTCAGTCAGAAAGATTGCAAAGGCAGTGGGTAAAATACATAGTATCAGGGTGTGGAGCAAAATTAGGAAAAGGGGACGGGAAGGCTTTGTGCAGGAGTCAGTGCTCACAGGAAGCTTCTCTGTGCAGATGCTAGCTGAGCACATAGCTGAAGCTGTATTAACATCTAAGACGGAGCAGGGCAGCTCATGAGCAAGGAACAGCAAATGTAGAAGCTCTAGGCTGGGGTGTACTTGACTTTTTGAGAAATCACCAAGGGAGTTAGGGTGGTTAGAGGTAAGGATTAGGGTTCATAGCGTGCGTGCGTGCGTGCGTGCGTGCGTGTGTGTGTGTGTATTGAGGAAGGGGTACAAGCTTTTGGCTTTGGCTTTCACCCTAAGCAGGTAGGAATCCATCCCAGGTCCTGGAACAGATGTGTGTCGTTTGAGTTAGAAGAGAGATATTTCTGTTGTTATACATAGGATAAATAGCCTGAGCAGTGATAAAGTAGGTAGCCTGCTTAGTATGGTGCCTGGTATGAAATAACCCTTCCTTAATGGTAGTCTTGTTCTTCACGATAATGTTATCAAACCTTGACCTTTGTGTCTGCTAGAGTTGGCCTGGACCTTATCCTATCTACTTCTCACTCAGGAACTATAGCATCCTAGATGCTGTCTCCTTAAGGAGAGCCCTGGGTTTGGCCTTAGGAATGAGGAGGAAAAGGAAGAGTTGACTGGCTGTTCTCTGTCTTCTGTCAAGTAGTCATAGTGGTGGTGCAGGAGAAAATCCTTACCTTGCACAAACTTTTAGAGATCAGACTTTCTGTCTTGATCATCTTTGTTCTTTCCTTGCCCTGGTTGTCTAGGGGCCTTAGGAGGGGCTGGCCTGGACTCCCTCAGTGCTATTTTCCTTCTCCAGGGACTTGACTGTGAGCTCCCCGTTCCTTACCTCCATCCCTGTTTATCTGTGCCCTTTCTGGAAAGGTTTTTGGATCTCTGGTGTGGTCTCTGATGTTGTATATCCTCTAGCCAGATACAGAGATACTTTTGTGTCTTTCCTTAACTGCTTTGGATAACAGAACTATTTGACAGGACACATAACTATTACATTCTCATTGAAAAGGAGTTTAATTTTTGGCTGAGTTGAAATCTCTGTCCTGACCTCTCCCTTCCTATTAATAATAATAATAATAATTATTATTATTTTGTGTTTTTGAGACAGGTCTTGCTATGCAGTTCAGGCTGGCCTTGAGCTCACTTTTCCCAAGCTGGTCTTGAACTCACAGTCCTCCTACATCATCCTCCTGAGTGCTGGATTATAGGACTGTACCACATTTGGCTTTCCCATTCTGTTTTGTGGAGAGCCCTTTCTGGTCCTTGTCTCAGCCTTGGCAGTTTATATTTGTTATCTCATGGAACAGCTACTGGAATTCTAGTGAGTTCTAATTTACCAATTCCAGTGCAAGCCATGACTAGAATAAAGACACTAAGGCATATTTGTAGTTATGGGGAGCAGAGGGTCCTAGGTCCAGCTACAATGATGGCCATTTGGAACAAAGGCCAAGTGGGTTTTATTAATTTGTTGTTGTTTGTTTGTTTGTTTTTATTTTTTGAGACAGGGTCTGGATATGCAGTCAGTCCAGCCTTCAGCTCATTACTTGAACTCACAGTGATCCTCTTGCCTTAGCCTCCTGAGTGCTGGGATTGTAGGTATATTCCACCATCCCCAGCTTAGTTTTTTTGAGACAGGGTCTTCCTGTGTAGCTCATGCTGGCTTTGAGCTCATAGTGATCCTCTTGCCTCAGCCTCCCAAGTACTGGCCACCTTCTGTGGGGACCGGTTTCTTGTAGTTTGAAGAGCTTGTGTTCAGTTCTTGCTCTGTTATTCAGTGAACACCTGGGTGGGTGCTATGGAAAGATGCTGAGTAGTTGACAAAGGGGAATCAGAAAGAAGAGCCTTTGAGTCAGAAGGTACTAAGTGTAGTTTTGTCTTATCTTGTTGGTAACAGGATAGTGAACCTATAGATAGACCTTGCATTTAGCTATATACTCAGCCCTTTTTAAATTTTATTTTATTTATTTATTTTGCTTTTTTGAGACAGGGTCTCACTATGCAGTTCAGGCTGGCCTTAAGCTCACTTTGTAGCTCAGGCTGGTCTCAAACTCACAAAAATCCTCCTGCCTCAGCCTCCCAGGTGCTGGGATTACAGGCATACACCACCACGCCTGACTACTCAGCCCTTTTTTAAATTTTATTTTATTTTTTAACTTGAGACAAGGTCATGCTGAGTTACTAGCCTGGGCCCAAATTTGCTATTTTTCTGTGTAAGTTTTCCAGAGTGCTGGGATTATAGGTATGTGCTGCCACTTCCAGCTGGTAATATTTTTAAATGGTTCCGGTAGTATAGGTGGTAGAGCATCACTGCAGCAGTAGATTGTGTGTGTGTGTTTGTAGGGGACAATGAAGAAGATAAAGCCTGAGAGGTAAGAGAGATAGACCAAAGCAAGAGTGTGAAGAGCCATCACCATGCAGTTAGAGGGCCACCTAGTAGATGGGGTTTTCTTCCATTCATTTATTCTCCCTTCCTCCCTCCTTCTTTCCCTCTCTTCCTCCCTCCCTCCCTCCCTCTCTCTTGGTGGAACCCGGGGATTGAACTCAGGGCCTTGTGCTTTCCATGGTCGGTCGGTCGGTCGGTCGGTCGGTCGGTCGGTCTGTCTGTCTGTCTGTCTGTCTGTCTGTCTGTCTCTCTGTCTCTCTGTCTCTCTGTCTCTCTCAGATTTTGACACAGGGTCTCACTGTGTAGTTTAGGCTGGTCTTATACTCACTGTATAGCCCAGGCTGCTTCTTGCTTTAGCTTCCTAAGTGCTGAGATTACAGATATGTGCTCCTGTGATGCCCAGCAGAGATTTGATCTTTAAAAAAAAAATGTTTGTTTGGGGCCCTGGAACTGTAGGTTTCACATTCACCTAGAACTGAAGACAGATTTTCCAAACACCATTGACTCTCCTTCCTGCTGTGGTCTGGGGTTGATTAAACCTGTCCTTGAGCTCTGTGCAGGACAGAACTGGGACAAATCACTTCCTTGGATTTGTCCATTTCCAACATTCTGTCTCTGGGCTCAGCACCCAGTGAGCTAGGCTCTAGGCCTTACCTCTGGAACACCCCTTCTCTGTGTGGTGATCGCTGGAGTGTTTTTTGGAGCTGGCTACTGAATTTGGTGCATCTTGGTCCTACAGTTGGCTGGACACCCGGGCCTCTCTGTGCTGCAGGGTTTCTGATTCACTCAGAGTCTCCATTAATAGGAATCTGGACTCAAGCCCTTGGCCAAACATTCCAAATTCTTCAGGCATAAAGATTTTCTAAAGGGGCTTGGGGCTCTTCCAGAGGCTTAACAGTTCCTATTTATGTCCCACGCAGCTATGTATTTGTATCTGATTTTTATATATTCCCCAGAGTGCTTTCCCACATCCTGGGGGAGGCCTGTCACTGTGGGTCTAGCCCGTCGTTGGGACTCTTGGCAGACTTGCCTCAAAAAGCTGGCATATGGAGTGCCCTCCTACCACCATCTATCCTTCCCCAGTGTCTTGCATGCTGAAGTGCTGAGGGTGGAGTGGGGTTTTTTGTTTTGTTTTTTAAATAAGGGCAACGTGGGTAAACAGAGCAGCATTTCTAGTGCCATCAGGGAGGGCCAGGACCCCACATTCCTGCTCCATGACGACAGGCTCTTTGGTTGCCACTTGCTGGGCCATGGGCAGTGGCAATTTAGACAAGACAATGTGCCTCTGTTGAAAGCTTTGCCAGGCTCTGGTAGGAGGCATGTTAATTGAACATTTTCCACCCTGAGATCTGCAAGGATCTGGTGGCCCACTCCTTGTTTCTTCTTTTTCTCTTTACAGTATCAGAGCCAAGTTATTGAAGCTCCCCTTTCCTCTCGCCCTGCTATTGCAGCTGTGTGTTTGTCTGAGTGGCAGTGCTGAGCAAAAGACTGGTGGGGGCATGCTAAAGGGGCAAGGTGACATCCTCGTACCTTGGTTTGGACAAGGGGCAGCAGTTGTTGCAAGAAATTCTCCCCATAGGGGCCCAGAATGTCTGGTGGTCAGAAACATTAGACATACTGGGTTGGATCCTAGTGACAACACTTCCCTACCCTGTATTGTTCACTGTGCAGTTCAGGCTGGCCTTGAGCTCACTGTGTAGCCCAGGCTGGTCTCAGACTTGCAACAATCCTCCTGCCTCAGCTTCCTGAGCACTGGGATTATTAGGTGTGTGTCACCACACCTGGGCTTTGTTTGAGTTTTGAGACAGGGCCTTGCTCTGTAGCCCAAACTGACCTTGAACTTACTCTGTTGCCAGTGAGGTCCTCAAACTCTGGAGATCCTCCTGCCTCAGTCTCCAGAGTGCTAGAATTACAGGCATGCACTACCACACTTGGCTGCAAATTTGAGATAATAGTATCTAACTGAAAGGATTGTGGTAAGGATTAAGTGAATGTAACATATATAAAGGCCAGGTGTGGTGGGGTATGCCTGTAATCCCAGCACCTGGGAGGCTGAGGCAGGAGGATTATTGTGAGTTTGAGACCAGCCTGAGCTACAAAGTGAGCTTAAGGCCAGCCTGAACTGCATAGTGAGACCCTGTCTCAAAAAGACAAAAAAAAAAAAAAAAAAAAAAAAAAAAAATATATATATATATATATATATATATATATATATATATATATATATATCGTGCTAAAGATAGGATCTGGCATATAATAAATGTGACTACTCATTTATTGTCTTTTTGAGACAGGGTTTCACTATGCAGTTCAGGCTGGCCTTGAACTCTCAGCAATCCTGCCTTAGCCTCCAGAGTGCTGGGATTACAGGTGTGCACCACCATGCCCTGCCTTGCATTTATTATTATGCCATGTCATTTTAATATCATGTCCTGATCTTTACTAATATTATATTTACCCTGCAGGCTTTGTCTGAGGTCTAAAGAGGAATAGAACAAAATTTCTTTCTAAAATGCAGATTTGATATAGTCACTCCCTGCCTTAAAAAGCCTCAGGGATTTCTTACTGACCACTCTGCATAACAAGAAAAGAACTTGTATTTATTGAAAGCCTGCTGTGTGCCAGCTTGGTACATGTTACGATTTGTGTCTAAGTGTCCCCTCAAAGCCTCATGCAGTCTTTGGGGTGGCTCCTGGAGTTTTGTGATTGATTACTGCGTGTGTGTGTGTATGTGTGTGTGTGTCTGTCTGTCTGTCTGCTAGTCCCCTGTGCTTTTGCTCTTTGCCACCACCCTGAAAGGCTGTTCTTTGCCTTGTGCCTCTCTGCCTTGGAGCCAGCTGAATATGGGCTGAAACCTCCAGTTACTGTGAGCTAAATAAACATTTCCTTCCTTCATTTTGGATGTCAGTATTTGTCCCAGTAATGAGAGAAGAGTAACTAAGACAGTACACCTCTGCTCATTTAGATTAAGCCCAAAGTTAAGAATGATGTGAGGGCTAGAGATGTATATCAGTGGCACACAGCCTGCCTGGATAGCATAAGGTCCTGAGTTTGAACACCAGTACTACCCCCCCAAAAAAAAAAGAATGAAGCATGAGACCTTTTGCCAAATGGCCCTGTTTTGCTTATCTATTCTCTCTTATGTATGCAAACTTAAACCAAACAAAAATCTGGGTGTCTCAGAGAAAGTTTATTCTTCTTTTTGTTGTTTTTTTTTGCAGAACCAAGAGTTGAACTCAGGCCCTTGTGCTTGCCAGGCAAGTGCTTATTCTACTGAGCCATCTCCCCGGCCCCCCAAAAGTTTACTCTTACACTACTTGTCAGTTTTATCCTGCATACATTTGTGCATGCTCTGTCTTTTGCTGGAATTGCTCTATGGGAGGTGGCTGTGGGGCCTCAAACTGTATTGGGGGAATTCCCTACCTGTCGTTCACAGTCAGTGGAAAGAGCCCATTAGCCAGCTCTCTCTGTGGAGCTGGATCTCACTTGCATCCTGGCTTTACTGCATGCTGTGTGGCCCTCAATGTGGCCCTAATGTTAGCATCTATCCCACAGACTCAGTGAGGAGTTTGTTTGCATAGAGGTTTGTAAAAAGTGACCTATTGTGAGTGCTGCACACATATAAACTGCTCTTGCTTTTGCAATGCTCCCCAAAGACGTGAGGCAGCATTTTCTGTTTGGAAATTCAACTGAGTTTCTTGGGGTAAAGGGGTTAGAATCCAAGAGGCTCAGTCAATGGCAAGGTAAGTTTAACCAGGGTCCTCTACCTGGCCTGGCATTTCCTGTGGTCATTGATCATTGCTGTGAGTCAGAGCCATTTCTGCCTCTCTCCAGTCCTTTCATGAAAGACCTCCTTGCTTCTTAGCCACTGAATACAATCTGTACTGTGGCTACTCCTTGTGGGGAAGTTGGGTGACAGAACAGGGAAGCCTCATAAGACATGGAGACCTGTCATGTGTACACAAACCACCATGCTAAGGGCTTGCCTAGCAGTACATGGGTAATGAGGTATCCAAATGACAAATATTTATAGACCAAAGAGATTTGTTTTCACTTGAGATGAGCCAGGAAAACCAATAACTGTTCCAAAAGAAAAGGTGTCATCTTTTCATCTTGCTGATTTTATAGGGCCAAATTTCATAGACTTGGGTATTTTGAAAGTAGCTCTTAGTGAAAACAATGAAAATGGCGAAAAACCTTAGAAAAAGTAAGGAGGGAATGAAAACTTTTCATTTCAGGGAGGTGAGGTGGTATCTGTGGTTTATGCTACCTTAGTTTTGATTATTGGGCTTAATAGTTAAGAGAGCCAGGGGATCTCTCTTCTTCTGTTACCAACAAAGTGACTAAGTAATTTGGGCCTCAGATTCTGTAAAGGGGAAATAATTATCCTTTTGTCTACCTATAGCTAAAGGTCTTGTATTCTTATGTATTTTCATTCATTCATTTGGCTTTTGCTAGACCTGTTGTGACTCATATGTAGGCACCTAAGGATGAATGTGGTCTCTTCCTTCCTGGAGCCCAGAGTTGGCATTTGGATGGTGGTGGTGAGTAGATGGACATGAACTTGACAGTCTAGCAAGTGTTTTCCTAGAAGTACATAGACAGTACTTATTTGATGGCTTCCCTGGAAGACAGGTGACTGTCTTTTGGGGGATGGATGAGAAAGGGAAGGGGCTTAAGGTTGCATCCTTGGCTCCATGCTGCTCTGCTGAGGTCTGAAGTTGGGCTTGTGGGACATGTGGAGAAGGGGATGCGCTGCTGGCCATGTTGGCGATGCACTAAGGTTGGGCTTACATGTTGGAGTGGGAGTAGACTGATTTGAGATACTGGAATACAGAATGAAGTTGGTACTTTCAGATCTCTTGTGGTAGCTGGGGGGAAGGAGACTGGTGGTCTAAATGAGAAACGATGCAGGTCTGAGCTGCGGCAGGGATGTGGGCATGAAGGAAGAAGGGAGGCACTTTTATATGTGTGTATGCTTTGATAAAGAGTAAAACTCCATATAATTTCTCTGGATAGTCAAATGTACAGACACCCAGCAGTTCCCTTACTATAACCTCATTCTTCCAGGATAATTAAGTAGACAGATTGCCAAGGTACAAATATAGGTATGTCCACTGCAGCTATGTTTAAAAACTAAGAAATTATGAACAGCCTACATATCACTTAGGAATTGGTTAACTAATTTATAGTCATGCAATCATTTAATGTTGCTTCAAATGTCTTTGTGTATATATCAAATGAAAGAATGGAGAACTACATGCAGCATAGCCTGCTGTTCTTTAGCCTCTGTTCTCTGATTCTGAAGCCCATCGGGGCTTGCTGAAGCTTGCTGCACCTCTTTTCCTTGTGTATGCTTTTCTTTCTTATGTTATGTGATAACTGTTTTGTGTCTGGAATGGGTGGACAAGGATGGTGCCTCCGTCTGCCTCACTTGTTTTACTTAAACAACAGGAGTAGGTGGTGGCTAATTAGTACAGTATTTAATTGTGGGGTGTGAACAGAGGCCTTGTTATCAGCATTAGGTGTATTAAGCTGTACTCTGATTTCCCCTCCTTCTTATAAACAGAAACAGTGTGTCTTGCTCATAAAGAGGCTTTTAAACTATATTAGAGTTAACAAAAGCCTTTTCCAGAGACCTCCTTGCTTGAGGGGAGCAGAGTAAATTCAGGCTTTGTTTCTGCTGCCTTTTGGAGCCAGATGAAGATGAGAGGGATGAGGTATGTCTGCTGTCCAACCGGTTTTCCACTTCTGCACACATCCAAGCTTTGGATATGGGGCTTTGTTGGGATGGTGAGGGTGGAGGTTAGGGCATTTTACTATGTGTCTTGTGGGTCCTTGGGCACATTACCTTATTTTATCTTCACAACAGACTTGATGTGAAGGGAAGACTTCATTTTACAGACACACCAGGCTCTGAATAACTCCCTTACATTACTCCACTAGGAATTGCTAGAGCCAGGATTTGCCCACAGGTCTCTCTATCCTGAAGCCCAAATGATGTGCTTTAGTTTCCAGTCACTGTAGAGCAAGGGCTGAACTGTAGTCCATACAGATAAACACTGTTGCCTGTGATGCTTTGGCTTTGGGATTGTGGGCAGAAGGTGGGATTTAACCAGTCAGGTATTTATTTCACAACTGCTTTGTGTACAGTCTGATGCTGGAGCTGGAGAGGATATAGAGAAGAGGCTAGGGTGATACTGTTCTTATCTAGTCAGTGGCCTGGCTGAGGAGATAGTAAAGGGAAATGTAGAGAGAGAAAATGAGACTTAGAGGGGGTCAGTAAAGGAGTGGCCAGAAGGACCCAGGTGGGGAAAGCTTTGTGGAAAAAGGCAGGTATGAGCAGGCGTGTGGAACTGAAGTTGCTTTGAGGCAGTTGAGTTCCTTGGTGGGTGGGATTTTGAAGATTGGGAAACCTTGACACTGGATGGAAGTTTTCCTGTTCTTGGGGTGGTGGGGAACTGCTACAAGTTTTTGAACATAGTAGACATGGTGGGAAAGTTTTTAGAGGAGTCATCTGGCTATGGTTTGGAATGTGGAATATTGGGAGTTGCTTTAGGTGAACTGAGGATCTCAGGTCTTAATTTGGTTGGTGTGAGGGCCGTGACAGTGGCAAGGACTAAATTGCCAGGCATGCTGTGTCCTGGGTTAGGAGTGGCACACTGCTGGGTGAGCAACATAAGGAATGGTTGGTGTGCATATGATGGGTGTGTAACGCTGCCAGGTACAGTGGCATGCATCTGTGGTCCCAGCTGTTTGGGAGGCTGAGGCACAAAGATCCCTTAAGTCTTGAAGTTTAAGGGCAGCCTAGGCAATACAGATATTCTTCATTTAATGATCTACTTGGTTAAGGATTGTTCAGACTCATATTATGTGCTTTTGCTTAGCTTGTCTCTCCCTTGCTTCTGCTGGGAGATGTTCTACTTGAACTGTATGTTTATCCCTTTTAGATTTCATATGGCTGTATTGGCTCCAGACAACCTGTTGAGATTTTTTTTTCAACCCTAATTCTGTTATGTTTGTTGTTTTCCCCATTCAGCTGAGTGCATTCTGCATCAGGTGGGAGGATTCAGTTGAATTAGGGATGTGGGGTTGGGAATGGAGGAAGAGAGCTCCAGTGAGCTATATCAAAAGACCCAGGATCTTCTCTCACTGCAGGCCCTACCCCAAGCCTATAGAGCTTCCTTTTCCTGGCCCATAAGGCCAAACTTCTAGGTTCATTATATACCAAAGATTACCAGGAAGGGCTTCAGTCAGGCTGCGTTTCTACTGAGGTTCCAAATGGACTTTGAAGTCAGAAGGATCCACGTTAGATGTTCAGAACTTCTTTGCTTGTACAGGGTTTTACTGTGCAGATCAGATTCTTAGTGATCCTCCTGTTTTCAGCCTCTTCAGTGCTGGGATTGCAGGCATGTGCCACCATGCCCAGCCCAGCTCAACATTCCTGGGGGCAGAGCTGGTGCAGCATGTGGTCTCTGGGATAGAACCCTAGTTCCTGTGCTTGCCTAAAGTAGGCGCTTAGTCCACTGAGCTATCTTGCCGGCCTTTAGAACTTCTTGACATGTGTAGGCATGAGAAGAAATGTAGAGAAAGTGGTAGTAGATGGGCTTGTTGATTGATGTTGCTAGCCTTTGCATGCAAGCACTTCGGCAGGGAAGGATGGTGGTTGTGCCTGGTGGCTTTTGCCCTTCATTGCTCTGTTAAAAACTCCAAACTGAATTATTCAGCTGCAAAAACAGTTTTCTTCCTTTGTAAGCAAGAAACACAAAGCAGCCCTTCAGAGAGGGTGAGCAGACATTTCTTGTGGTATGTGACTTAATCTAATGCAGTGAGGAGAAACTACCCCAGATGGCCTGGCAGGAACAGAATTGGACAGCCACATCCACAGGATCCTGGAGGGTAGTGGGCAGTGGGCGAGCTCTACCTTGGCTGAAAGGCAGTGAGTCTATAGGTGATGGGCAGGGGAGGCTGCACCTAGGCATTGGTTTGTATGAGTTGGACAGGGGTGGGGCTGGAGAGCAGCCTTTTTCATGCAGCCCAGTGGGTCTGATGAGGAGTTTTATGTGTGTTGTGTTTTTGTGTCCAGAGCTGAGTCTGAGCAGTTTCACTATCTAGAAGGGGATAGTGGCAAGTATCTGTTGATGATGCCTTGTTCAAACTAGGTTTAAAGTGGGCTTAAAGTGCTGGGGGACCTAGGACTCCCTGGTAGAGGGTGACGTATGCCCATGCTGCACCTTGTGAGGGATGGTCCCAGGGAGAGAAGTTCTGTATCACTAAGAAGGGCTGTTTTCTCCATTTGCTTTCTTTCTGTAGCCTAGCAGAGACGCATGTTGGCCAGCACTGCCCTTTACCTATTCAGTGAGGGTCGTTTTGAGTCACCCCAAATTTTGCTCTTCTCTGCTATGGGAGAATGAAAGCCAATTTGAGGAAATTAGTGTCAGCTGGGGGTAGGGGAATTAGTAAAGGCTGTTTCTTGGTTTGGTAAAGAAACTGTATTTTAATGGAATGTTCCTTTCTAAACTTTAACTAGCAAACACAAAAGCATTTGCCAGTTAATAATGTACAGGTAGCTGCTGAGTTCTTGAGCTGAAATTTAACAGCCAATTTAAAAAACAAGGTAAGAAATTTAAATAATAGAACATCAAGGTTCATGTGTGTCCTAGAGTGACTTCTGCATTGCTATTGGAATCAGCATTTTTTGTGCTGACTAGGAGAGCACTATAGCCCTGTATCATCAGTGTCCTTTCTAGGAGGCCTTGATGCATGGCTCCTTGTCTCTGAAAAGTAACTTTGTAGATGAACTGGGAAGCTATTCGCAGCTTTATTGGGTGGTTATTCTCAAGGTGAGCTAGGACAGGGAAGGTGGCTATGGTAGAACAGGGATGTGGACAGATGCTATAGATATATGCATCAAGAAACCCACCCTCCTGGCCAGAGCAGAGGGTGTCAGAGCAGGGGTGAGGCTGACTGAAAGAATAGGTTTCTGTTGTGGTACCTGAGATGACAAACTCATATTGCCGAGTTTGCTTCGGAAAAGAGAGAAGGCTTTAAAAAGATCTCTGAATGGAAAATTTAAGGAAACTGAAACAAAGGCTCCACTTGGATTCTGAGTGGTTTGTGTTACTGCAGGAGATTGGTGCCTTTTGTGAAAGGCTCTGGGTTGCAGTCAGTTTTCTCTCTAGCACCCAGTCTCACTTTCACACTTTGGCCAGCGATTTCCGTTGTTCCCTAAACCTTGCCCACCCTTCATAGAGGCCTGCTAGACTTGTGGGTTATAGTGTGACACCAGATGGGAATTAACTTCAAGGCTGGACCTTGCCTGAACCAGTGTACATGTTTTGAGCACTTGACACTATTAGGTGCTCAGTAGATAACTAGGGAATACATGGAGTTGTCTCTTAGAACCATGTGCATGCAGCTTAAACACACACACATGCACACACATGTGCACATGCATGTGTCTGGTCCTATGTGAGTTGGTCCCTCACTATCTTCAGCTCCGTCTAGAATATGTGTTCTGCTATCACATATCAATTCCTACCTGTTTTATTGCAAGAACTAGTACTTAGCAGGCTGGCAGTATACTAACTGCTTTTATGAGAAGTGCTTATGCTCCTCACAGGTACCCTAGGAAGCAGTTGCTTACACTAATATGTCACTTTCTCAGATCAGAAATTTGCGGTTAAAAAGTTTAATCAATTTGTCACTGAAATTCATGATAACATTGCAGATATCTATGATTCCAAAGCTTGACTCTTAATTTCTAAGCCACAAATCCCACTTTTATAGGCTTTGAGCTGGAATGGCAGAGGTGCTTCACAGTGAGTATTCCCCCACTCTGCATCCAACTTTGTCTGTAGACAACTCTCACTTCTCCCAGGAATAGGAAAGCCCTAAAGGTGAGCTAGCAAGAGAGAATTATCAGGTGCCAAGAGGTTAGTGTGATGGGTTTTGTGAGTTTATTTCTCCTAGATGTTATTAGGTATTGGTATATTAAATTAGAAATTAAAAAAATTTAGGAATAAGCTGGGCATGGTGGCACATGCTTATAATCCTAGCATTCTGAGAGGATAAAGCAGGAGGATTGCAAGTTTGAGATCAGCCTGTGCAACTTAGTGACTTAGTGAGACCATGTCTCAAAATTTAAAAACAGAAAAAGGGCTGAAGTTATATCTCAGTGTGAAGGCTCTGGGTTCAGTCATCAACCATAAATAAATAGGAATTTTAAATATAGCAAAAAGGAAGACATTGTATAAGGGAAGAGTTTTCAAGGTGTTTGAATCATGTGTTTCTCAACAATAAATTAGCATATATCTTAACACAAGTTGTATATACATGCTGTTGTGCTAATGTGCCTATAAGACACCTTAATGTGTTATAAATGATCCAAAAGTAACATAGGCTGCTATTTCCTTTCTCAACTATAGTAGGTCATCTTGGCCATTGCAGGATTGAATACCCTGCACAAAGGCTCTGCTACTGCAGCCCATCAGCCTGTGAGAGAGAGGGTGCAGCTGGGTGTGCTCTCCATTTTTAGGTTCTCTGTTTTACAGAAGCAGGCAAGCCTTGCCCTTCTAGTCCACTCATGTAATTTTGCATTCAGTTTTTACCAAATCTCCTGAAATCAAGAGTGCTAGCTGCTGCTATGGCTGCAGTTCTTTGCTATTATCTGTGAGTCTCTCAGTCAGTTCTCATATCTTGTCGACATCCTGTGGTACAAGGGAAAGGCCATTTCCTGGCCTCAAGTATAGCACAGGAATTGTCCAGAATGTGAGAAAATTGGAATGCTTGTGGACTGCTAGTGGTAGTGTAAAAACAGTGCAGCTGCTGTGGAAAATTGGGAGGCTTTTCAAAAGTCTAAACTTAATTGTTGTATGATCCAGCATTTCCACGTGTAGGCATATACTCAAAAGGAATTAAAAGCAAGCAGATAATTGTATACCGGTCTTTATTATAGTATATTGATAAAAGGCAAAAGATGCAAAGAGTGCCAATCTACAGTAGCACATAAACTGATTAAAAATGTGGCATCTACATATAATTGAGTATTATTTAGCTCCAAAAAAGATGGGAAATTTGACAGATGCTAAATACAGTTGAGCTTTGGAGACATGCTAAGTGAAATAAGCCATTTATCAATATGTAAGTACTGTGTGATTCCACTTGTGTAGACTACCTAGACCAGTCAAATGCATAAAAATAGAAAGGAGATTAGAGCTATCTGAGGGCTGCAGAGAAGGAGGAATAGGGAATTGTTACTAATACAGCATTTGTTTGGACTAATGAAAACTTTTAGAAATAGTGGTGGGGACTGTACAACATTGTGAATATAGTACAAACTTTAAAAAAACCTTTAAGGAGCCAGGGATAGCTTAGTGGCACAAGTGCCTGCCTGGCAAGCACAAGGTTCTGAGTTCAATTCCTGGTACTAAAAAAAAAAAAAAAGAGAAAGAAAGAAAGAAAAGAGGGGAAGCAATGAGAGGAGGCTGGGGTGGGTGAGGGATGGGTAGTTAATTCTTTCATCTGAGTATAGTACAGTGACCGATCAGATGCCAGGCTGTCCCTGTCCCTATGAGTACCTGCTGCCAGACACGAGGGCTGTGTGAATGGGATACCTGAAGCCACACCCTGGCTATTCTGACTGGCTGGACAAATAGCTCTCCTGGGCCCCCATGGGAAATGGTCATCAAGATTTAGGCCATGAAGTAGGGCCATTTGTTCCCGGTTTTGTCCCCCATCCTTAGTCAGCTGATGATAGCTCTGGTGCTGCAGCCCAGTAGTACCCTGTGATCAAGGACACACCTCTTTGGTCCTCTGTTGTCAGGGCTCTGCTTTTCAGAAGGAAATGATTTGTCTCCAGTTATAAAATAGGGCAAACAAGTGTCTTTGGAGTTATACTTAGAGCTTAGAATCCAGGGTTGATTGGGGAAGGATATATTTTTCTATCCCACCGTTAAGAACAAAAGGTCCCAAATTAAATAAGGCACAAAGAACATGCAGATACCTCACCAAATTGGAACATGTACCTCTAAAAATAAAAGATGCTGAAATCTGGACAATACCAAATATGACTTCTCAGTCAGGTGCTTGCCTCCTTAGTTTTCTATTTTTGCCAGCCCTGGCCCAGTGCTAGAGCTACTCCAAGGGTCACAGTGTCTTCCACTGCTACTCATTTGTCCTCTCACAGGATGAGACTTTACTTTGATTATACTTAGCTGAGAGGGACAAGCATGCAACCGTTTTCTCTTTAACTCAGAAACCGCCTAGTGCGCCTGGTTCCCAAGGTACCTTCAGGAGGCCCCCTGCTTTTTCTTGTTGCCCCTGGGTGTTGGGCAGACCTGGATGCTGGAGAGGTTCTCAGAAACACAAATCCAAAGGAGACTGCCCCAGGGCCATATCGGGACCAATAGTTAGATCTTGAGTTTGCAAGGAGAGAGGAGGCTTTCTGGTTATTTTAGGGAACACGTGTTTTATGAAGATGATGATAATCACAGCTGAAGGATATTGGGCACTTATTGCATACCTACTCTTAAGGGTCTTTTATACAAAAGGTCTCACCACACTCCATTTAGTATATGCTGTGATAAGACAATTTAGAGTAATGAAACATAGGCTATCCTGCTCAGGGTCCCACAGCCAACAAGAAGTAAAGATGGGATTTGAAACCAGGCATTCTGTCTTCATCAAAGTAGTCATTTCTACTCAATCCATAGGCTGCATCCTTTCCTAAGGCTCAGGGAAGCAGTGTTGGGGGACTCAGGACTCTTTTGCTCCTCCCACTGCTCTTATTCTGGGAGAAAAGATAAAGGATGCCCTACTTTCCCTCATTTACTCTCTTTCTAGTGTAGAGGTGGTGACAGACTGGTTTTGTCATTTAGGGTCCTGCTTTCTACCTGGTGTGTTTTGGTCAACCAAAGACATATCCATCAAGCACCTTCTACATGCAGGACCCTTTTGTGGGTATTTTACTCATATTGACTCTTGGCCAGTGAGGTAGGTATTACTATTCCCACTTTATAGGGGAGAAAACTAAAGCTCAGAGAGGTAAGTTACTTGCCCAAGTTCAGTAACTAATTAATGGCAGACTCGCAGGGTGCTGCCAAGGCCATCTGACACTATGGCTTGCCACCCTCATTCTGAAGGGTGTGTGGCCTTCAGGCTCTGACTTTCTCTTTGATGATGACACTGTGGGACTACGCTAAAACAATGTGTCCTCTCCTGGGAATGGTGCTGTGTTGGGGAGAATAACAGTTCCTGAGGTCCCCCTTTGGGTGTGGCCAGGGGTGGGTACAGGGCTCAAGGGCGTCTTTCTGGGCCACTTCTCCGGTTGCGGGCAGCTGGTAACTGTAAACTCTTGAGCTGAAGGCTGCTTGGCTGCCTGGCTGCCTGGTGGGAAGCTGAGGGAGGCTAGGTGCCCTCAAGGCACTGGAGCTGGTGTGAGAAGCAGATGTGCTTCCCTCAGGTCTATCCTCCTGTGATCTGCTGGGAACCTGTGCGACCTTAGGAGACCTTAGGATGCCTTCTGTTGCCTTTCCAGGCTGAATCACTGAGATTCTGTCCATCTCTGTGGAGCCTCCGTTACCTAGTGAGTGGCAGAGAAACAAGCTGGGAGTGGGGTAGTTTGGGAATGTCAATGGGAAACTGGAATGACATAAATTTTTCTAAAATTTAATGGCTTTGTGTTTGGGTGAAAGAATCTGTAGCCAGAAAAGGAGAAAATCAAACTCTTCAGCCAGGGACCCTGAGAGCACAAGGAGCAGTGGTTTTCCCTGGAGAGGTGGAGGGGCAGTTACGGAGTGGGTCTGTTTCTGGGGAGGACAGGAGGCTGGGGGCTGAGATGGTAAAGGAAAGTTGGGAATTTCAGAACACATTTGGGTTCAAGGAGTTGGGGGGTAAGCAGAGTAAGAGCTTCCTAGCCTAGGCCAGCCCCATTGTTCCTTCATGTCCCATATGTGTGTTGGGGGCACAGTTTCCCCTACAGGGACACCTTGGCCCTAGGGTGTAGCTGTTACATAGTCCTTGTTGTTGTCATTATTATTTAAACACCTCTCCCTGGCTGAGCAGGGGTTGGGGATGGAGTATCACATTGATCTGAGTATCACCCTCCCTTCTCCGTACCCTGCAGTCACCTGTTGTAGCTAGCACTGCTGTTTGCTGGGGACACGGGGCTAGATTCTTCACATGTTTTATTTCATTATTTTTTAAGTGTATTTGGTACAGAGTCTTACTATGCAGCCCAGACTTGTAGTGATCCACCTGTTTTCAGCCTCCCCAGTGCTGGAATTACAGGTGTGTGCCACCACACCTGGACTCAGTTTTAGACTGAAGTAGTTGAGAGCTTTCCTGGAATCCCCAGGTAAATACTTAGCACCTCCTGTGACCTCCTGCAGTACTTGTGGCTGCTCTCCTGCCTTCCCCTTTTCCCCACACCCTATCAGGGTGTGGTCTTTATCCTGATTCTCATGTTTACTCCCACAGCCCTGGTGCTCAGATCTCAGGAAACAGGTAAGTACATACAGATCTTTGATGCATCTCATCTCATTCCTGCTTCCTGGCCATTTTGGGCTCTTAGGGGCCCATGCTTCCTGCTTTAATCTTATTTGTTTGTTTGGTATAGGGTCTTACTGATCATCCTTGTATCAGCCTCCCCAGCACTGGGATTACAAGCATGTGCCAGCATGCCCAGTTTTGGTGGTCAACATGACGCTCCCAGGGTTCTGGGGCCGGCACGGCATGGGGTACCAGGGATCAAATCGGGGTCCTTGCGTTTGCCAGGCAGGTGCTTAGACCACTGAGCTATCTCCCTAGCTTGATTCTTGCTTTAGTGCCAGACACTTGAGGACAGTAGCAGACCTTTCCAGGACAGGAGGGACTTGAGGCTATGACTTGGCTGTGGGAGCAAGGATTGTGCAAGGAATGAAAGGAAATGTTAGGTTAGCCCCAAGAAGGAAAGAAAAGTGTCCTAAGATGGCAGAGAAACTGGTCCATGCCAAGGAGCCCCAGTAGGCATGAGGCTGAGTATGTATGCTCTCACACTGCCTGGCTGGAGAAGAGTGGTGAACAGGCCAGTGCAGCCTGGGAACTCTGAGCACAGCAGTTTTCACTCTGACAACTCCACCCTTGAGCTTGGCCCTGGAGGCGGGCCCAGCTTTCCTACACCTGGACGTTGTGCCTCCCCTCCTTATGAGAGCCTGGTTTTATGGGGAAAGCTCAGCCAGGAATTACACGCAGATAAAGAAGTGTTTTCATTCTGGGGGCATTAATTAACACAGATTAGATTTCAACTGAGTGGACCTTTTGTTGCAGGAGCTATTCTAATCAAGATGGTTTTAATACTACTGTGGTTTCATTGAGCCAATTCGGGTTCATTACTTTGGTTTGCTACTGCTCTGGATATTCAGATCTGATGTTATTACTTATGACTTCATTGGAGCCAGTTTTTCAACTTCATTTACTACTGGGCTAGTATCTCCTGCTGAGCCTGGAAAAAAGATGTCTGAGCTGAGTAGGTACAAAATATTTACAAACACGTTCTCTGTACATTCCTAAAGAAGTTTGGTACAAGGAAGAGGGCTTTGGATTTTCTTTCTAGTCATATTTAATAATTACCCACCAGTTTGTCCTATATGGAAGAGACAGGCAATGAGCCAGACAGTGGTTTTGGAGAAGCTGGGCTGAATGTATGAAAAGGTACTACAGCTGATGGTTTGTGTTATCCCAAGTGTAAAGACAAGGGACCTTCTACCTCCTGACTTGTACAGGTGTTCAAGTACCTGTACCAGCCTCGACCCACCCAGCCTCGATCCTTCTATTCTTGCAGTGGTATTACTCCAGCTTCTGAGAGAGAATGTTCATTATTAGCACTTAACACTTTTTCTCTGCTAGATTTGCTTTATAATTTAAGAATTAGCAAAGAAGAAATAATTTATAATCCTATCACAAGAAAATTATCACTAAGACCTTAGCATATTTTGTTCTGTATTTTCATCTTAAATGTTTAATATATTGATGTTTTATACTCTTCATATAATTATAGGAATACTACATATTTATAGAAAATTTAAAAAGTACAAATTTTTTTGGCAGAACTGGGGATTGAACTCAGGCCCTTGTGCTTGCCAAGGAAGCGCTTATTCTACTGAGCCATCTCCCCAGCCCAAAAATACAGTTTTAAAAGACAGAGTTAAAAAGTAAAAATTATACTTATTCACCTAGAGATAGCTGTTCTGTATGAAATATTTGCACATTGACACTACCAGTCTTTATTTTCCCATGCATATATGCATAAATGGGGATCATGCAGGACATACATTTTTTAAGTAAAAACTTAAAAATATCTGACAAATGTTGTATTAGGACGTGAAGTTTTCTTCTTAGATATGGTCATCTTTAGAAATAATTTCTTGAGGTAAAATTTATATAATAGAATTGAACTTTTTCTTTTTTTTTGTATTTTAGGGAAGTGTCTTCAGGGTCTCACTATTAGATCAGACTCCTAGTGAGACACCTGTTTACAGCCTCCCAAGAGCTGGGATTACAGGTGCACGCCACCGTGTCCAGTCTCAGTTGCCATCTTGGGTGCCCCGATAGGTGGGGCTGGCACAGCAGGCCCGGGGATTGACCTCCTGCCCCTGTGCCTGCTTGTGGGCATTTTAATCCGCTGAGCTATTTGGCCTCTGGCCCTTAGAAAGTGAAAATTTCAGGGCATATGTATTCACAGATTTGTACAAACACTACCTCTTTAAGTTCCAAAATATTTTTACCATTCTAAAAAAACCCTTTATCCATTTAGTAATTTTTCTCCCAACTTCTAACCCACCACTAACAATCTGCATTCTGCATGTATAGATTTATCTATTTCAACTATTTTTTTAAAATTTATTTTTGGCTACTTCAGGCTACCTTAAGGGCAGGTCTGGTGCAGCTTCTGGATCTGGGAATTGAACCAGGTCCCATGTGCCTGCCTGCATTTACTGAAGCAGTGCTTTAAACAAATGAGCTATCCAGCAAAGCCCAAGGCATAATTTTTAATGGCTACGTGATATGCTTTTATTGATTTGTTTGAAAAGTCCTCAAGCTGCAGTTCTATTCTTCCTTTATTTGGTATTGGGAATTGAACTCAGGCACTGCCTGGCAGTGCTGTGTCATTGAACTAAAACCCTAGCCCACAATTTTCAGTTTAATGTTCCACCGTCTTGGTGTTGTAGTTCTTTGATGGATAGTTCCCCTCCCCTTTTTAAGGAGACAGGGTCTCACTATATAGTTCAGGGTGTCATTGAACCTATCATATAGTCCAGCCTGGCCTCCAACTTGCAGCGATCTTCCTGCCTCAGCTTCCTGAGTGCTGGGATTATAGGCGTACACCGTCGCACCAGGCACAAATCCTTTGTCTTTGTATACTGAGATTATTTCTAGTTTTTTAATGCCTAAACATCTTTGTATCTCAGATTAGTAAGGATCTGTATTCTTGATACCCTTGAATATCCCCATGTAGTTTAGATTGAAGGATGTCATGAAGTAATTTCAGTCTTTTTGTGATTTCCCTCCCTCTTAATTCCTTCCTCCTCCCCCTTTTTTTTTTTTCTTCTGCTCAGGTTTTGTTTGATTGGAAGACTCTCGCTAACCTTTGGGCTCTTGTTTTTTTTAAGGTTTTATCTTGTCCATCAAAGCAATTCCTGAGCAAGGGTGACTATGCTGTCTAATGTGGTAATACCTCACGTTACACAAAGGTAGTTCTTAAATCTGTCACTCTGTTGGGATTGTCTAGGTTGACTATTGAATATTGCTGTTTTTCAAGGACAGCATACCTTTTGCAAAGATTGGGAAACTGCTTTAGGTTGAGTTGAAAGGGCCAGCAATCCCTCATGCAGGGGAAGTAAACTTTGGAGTGAGGGTGGCTGAGAAGCTGTGTCTGTGTAAACAGGTTGTGGACTGAGGCACAGCCAAGAAGTATGCTACAGACCTCTGGCAACATCCAAGACTAGCAGGATTTTCCTTTTTCCATGTCACAGACCTGGATTAGATGGAGTTAAAATCTGAGCTACCTTTGTGAGCATGGGCTCCTGGTAGGGTAGTTGACTGTTGAGGGATTGGTACAAGGAGCCACAGAACCAGCTGAAGAGAAGTGTGCCTACCTGGGTCCTAATCTTTGCTGTACAGCATTGGCCATGGCTTTCCTCTGGGAGTAAGGTGCTGAGTATTCAGAGTGGGTGTTAACTGTCCTAGGGCATCCCTGTCCCCTGCAGAATTGCACAACTGGGCTGCTATTGGTGGCTCTTCCCTCCAAGCCCATCACAGTGCTTGGATTAGCATGGGTATTTAACATGTGATTGTGTGTACACACACACACTCCTTTGAGCTGCTGTATTTTGAGAATAGAATATGCCAATTTACCTGGTCCTTATATCCAAAATAACGATATTTCTATAAGTTGAATCAACATAGTTCCTCAATATTTCCCTTTTAATTTTTTAAGTGATTGTGTATATTCTCCAGAGTCTCCCTTTTTCTAGGTAACCAAATCTCTTTTCAGTCATTTTAGATCTCTTGTATGTTCTCATTAAGCCTACCTTAACTTTGTATTACTGGGAACAGTTCTGAAAATCCTATTTTCCCCCTTCTCATTCTAGAATATTCTAAAGGTAGTCTTTACTGTCCTCGCATTGTGGGTTTCCTGCTCATATAGCCTTGGGAAAACCCCTGAAAATTTGTAACTATCTAGGTTTATCATTTTCTTTTAAACTGCACTGATTTTGGATTTAAGCCTATACATTATCACCTTCTGAAAGCAACTGATTTACTCAGCCAACTCAAACACTAACCACACCTCTTATGGGTGCCAGTGCTATATTGGGTGCTGGAGCATTAAGAATGAAAGTCATGAGACTGGGCGTGGTGGCGCATGAATGTAATCCCAGCATTTGGGAGGCTGAATACAAGAGGATCACTATGAGTATGATCTGTGTAGTGAGACCCTGTAGACCCTGTATTAAATACATTAAAACAAAGTTAAAAAAAGAAGAAAAAGAATGAAAATCATTGTCCCTCAATATGCCCTAGTCCAATGGGGACAAGAAGATATATAAACAACTGTAAGGCATCAAATGTCCCATGAGGATTTGTATAGCGTGGAACAGAGACATAGATTCAGGGGAAGTTATTTCATGGAATATGGAAAAAGAAATGCTCCATAGGTAGTGGTATTTGAACTGGGCCTTATGTTGTGTAGAAAGTTGCCACGTGGATGAGTAGACAGAGTATTTTGAGGGAAAATCCCTATCTATCTGTCCATCCATCCATCCATCCATTCATCCATCCAGTTGGCAAGTTTCTTTTTTTGTCTTTTTTTGAGACAGGGCCTCACTATGCAGTTCAGGCTGACCTTAAGCTCACTTTGTAGCTCAGGCTGGTCTTGAACTCACAACAATCTTCTTGCCTCAGCCTCCCGAGTGCTGGGATTACAGGCATGCACCACCACGCCTGGCTCCAAGTTTCTTCTGTTAGCCTGCTGAAACCTGGGCTTTAGGAGTTGAGATTTTCTTTTTTGTAAAGTACCTGGATATTTTGTATGTGACAGTTGTAGGAAATATTTTAGTAAATAAAAATATATCAGTAAGGGAAGTAGACAATTATAGACATTGTTTCAAATGAAACAGTGTATATGAAAATGAAGCATGAGACAGTGGTAAGACATATAGTCTATAACTTTAGTTCATTTACTTTGTTCTTTTTCAAAGAAAAAATTCAAATAATTTCTGTGACCTTTCAAATATCTGCAGCTTCCTGTATTATTAATTTTTAATTTTTGCTGAGTAGCGAGTGCTAGCTAAGAGAACATTTATGGTGATGTTTTCATTTAATAATTTTTGTGGTAACTTTAACAAAATGTGTAAGGCTGGAATGCTACAGATCCCTCTTAACTTGTGGTATTCATCATCTCGGTGTTATGTGCTTCTTACCTAGGGAGGCCCAGAATTTCCTATCTGCCTCTTTGTCTCATTTCAGCTTCTGGTGGGACCAAGGGATCATTTTCTGAGTTTTTTTTTTTTTTTTTTTCTTTTTCAAATGCATTTAATGCTTTTCAGATGTTAAGAGCTTGTTGAGATGATGGTGGAAGCTGTGCTAGTGGAGGCTGTGCTGTGGCTGAGGGCACCCCATGTCTGCCCTCAGGTCCCTTTCCTTCAGGGGCACTTGAAAGGGGCCATGTCCCACCCTTGAAGCCCCATCTTGTGGAAGAAAATGTCATCTTCACTCTGGCCCTGCCTCTTCCTCCCATGGAGTCTCCCACCAGCCCAGGAGGAGGGGGAGTGCTCCCAGGCCTCCTAGGAGCTGACCACGTGCCTGGACCAGGTCTCATGCTTGGTGCCTGGCGCCAGGTGGGTTATGACCACTTCCACATTCCCATTCTTGGGTGGGATGGAGCACATCTTATAGGTGACCTTGTCGCCTTCCACTGGGACATACTCTCCTTCCACATCGGAGATGTGCAGGAAGATGTCAGGGCCACTGTCTGCGGGAGTGATGAAGCCATGGCCCTTGGACCGGCAGAAGCATTTGCAGACTCCCTTGTAGACAGGACCCAGAGAAGCCCGCACCGTTGGTGGTGGGCAGGGGACTTGGGACCACATTGTCCCGCAGAGGGGACGGGGAGCGCTCTGTGTCCCGTGGAGTGTCCAGCAGCCCCCCTGATGGCTGTTGAGTGGTGGGCTGTGCAGGAGCTGGTGGGGGAAGCTCAGATGACATTGCTGACCTGAAGATCACCCGTTCCGCCTGCAGCTGGGCTCCAACTGCTTCTGAGTTTTTATAACACAGAGAATTCTGAGAAATTTCTGTTTGCTAAGTTGACTTTCTAATCATGATCAAGTGCAAATTATTTTATAAACCTGGTATAGCTTGTCACATTTCTGTCTCACCAGTTTCTTAAGGGGGAAGGAAAAGAACATAAGCACCCACTAAATCTGCCTTGCATTTTCCTGTGAAGAATAGAATTTTTATTTTTTTGAACAGGAAAATAAAAAACCCAACTAGAAAATCATCATATTTTCCAATGAAACAGGTAAATTTACTTTGAGCACGTAGCTGAGTTGTACCCTTAAATACACTGATTTTGAATTTACTTTATTTTATTTTTATTTTTTTGTGGGTCCAGGGATTGAACTCGGACCCTTGCGCTTGTCAGGGAAGCACTTATTCTACTGAGCCATCTCCCCAGCCCCTTTTTAAATTTTTTTGTTTGTTTGTTTGGATTTACTATTATTCAAACATTAAAATTTAATCAGTAAAGGGCTTTGGTATAAACTTTGTCAACGTAAGTTCTTCTGTCTGCAGAAATGCCTAGATTATAAAATGAAATTTTATATATCAAACATGTTGTCCCAGATCTTGGTTTTATTGCCCTTCTGAAAGTCTCAGGCCCATGCCATTCATTTGTCCTAACTTACAATATTTAGTCTTTAAATTGGGGGTAGTGTACATAACTGTTCTTAGTGGTACCTCCATTCTCTTTTTTGTACAAAAATCTTAGGACTTTAAAGCTTCTTAGCCAGGCCTGGTGATGCATGTCTGTTATCCCAGTATTTGGAAGGTGGAGACAGTGTGACTGGAGGATCACCAGGAGGTCAAAGGCAGTCTGAGCTACATAGTAGGACTCTGTCTTAAATTTTTTTTTCTTTTAGATTATGGTCAGTCTGTGTTCGCAAATACATTTTATAGTTTTATATTTTTTCAGTCTCACGTCTTTGCCTAATTAATTGACAGGATATTTCACTGATTACTGTGGAGAAGTCTAGTACTCAGAACTGGTCCTTGAGAACGTCTGAGCAATGGGAGCTAACACTGTCATCACGATGCCGCTACCTGCCAGGCCCTCTGCATAGAGCGCCCCTATTGCATCTCCTTAAGTGCACTTGGCACCTTAGTTTGTAGTCTTCACCGTCTAGCTTTCCCTTCAGAAAGCTTCCTGGCTTCCCTGTCATTCAGGGCAGAGGTTCTCAACTTTGGGCTTGGAACCTCTTAGAGAGGAACCACAGAATTATTGCAGTGAGTCAGCAAATTTAAATGGCCACTAAACATTGTTTACAAACTGAATAGTCAATGTGCCATTTGTCAAAACTGCTGTTTTCAAATGTTTGTATATAGCATTGTGAGAAGGTAAATAAAGATTCATTTAAATTTGGTATTGAATACATAACCGCTCTTTGTCCTTTTAAGCTTTTCTTTTTCTTCTTTGTACTAGGCAAGTATTCTCCCACCAAACTACTATTATGATGCAGGTTTTTTTTAAGTTTAAAATGACTAAAAAAAAATGACTTTGTATTAAGGTTAAGAAGTTTTTTTTTTGTTTTGTTTTTAAAAGGGGAGATGGCTCAGTAGAATAAGCACTTCCCTGGCAAGTACAAGGGTCTGAGTTCAATCCCTCGTTCCACCAAAAAAAGGTCAGAGACACTATCAAGATTTTTTTTTTCGGTGGGGGGGATTGTTTCTTACAATGGTAGGGCTCAAACCAAGGTTATTAACTCTCATGTCTCTTACCTTCTTTCTGATATGATTTTTGCAACTCTTTTTTTTGGTGGAACCGGGGATTGAACTCAGACCCTTGCACCCACCGGGCAAGCACTTATTCCACTGAGCCATCTCCCCGCCACCCAATATGATTTTTGTATTGGCCTTAAATTAAAAAATTTTAATGTACATGGCCTGTCTAGATGATGGCACCAGTACATTGGGCAAAGAGTTGTAGATTCGGAGCTAGATTGCCTGGCTTTGTGTCTGAGAGTTGTTTGTTTTGTTTTGTTCTGAGATGGGGGTCACTAATTGTCCTGGCTGTTTTCTATAGAAATTATACTTCAAAAAGTGGAGCCTTTACATATCCTGATTTGCCATTCTAATTAGGTACTGAAGAATTTCTTTATAGGCAGGTTTGTGGCATTCTTTATATGTCCTGATTCTGTAAACCTCTCAGGAGCTACTTTATGTGAAATTCAACACATTGGAAGAGGTAGTATGAACAATTCAAAATTCTAGTGATTCCCTAACCTAGTCACCCAGTGATGCCCATATTCAGTGTCCAATTTGAGAATTCTCACATTTCAGAATACTTACATTAAGGTCAGTAATACCCTATTTTATCATATGCTGTGAAGAAAGAGGGATTCATGCTTCCCCAGGGGAGGTATCAGGGTAGGAGCTCCTCCTGGCGGGCTTGTTGAGTGACTGGATTGTTTCAGAAAAGGCACTGGGAGAAAACCCAGAGGACTCAGCCTGAGTGAGAGTCGTGGGACAGGAACTGGCTATGGCTTCTCCTCCCCTGGCCAGGGTTGCCCACCTGGAGGTTTCCAGCTGAATCAAGTGGTAACCTGATGGGAAGAGCATGGTTGGTACTACAGATGGTACCTGCTGCCCCCGTGAGGAGAAATTGAGGAACTGTCCTGGTAATAGAGTTTGGCTTTGGAAAGATCTTGCTGCTCTGCATGTCTGTAACCCTATTGTGAACAGACTGGGGTCTTGGTGTAAGGGATGTGTTTTCCCTAAATACAAAGCCAAGAGCACTAGGTATTTAAACAAGAGGGCAAAGCAGCAAATCCTTTAAAACTAGAGAGTCTTAGACTTTATTTTTTAATACATTTTTTGTATTGTAGGGAAGGGTGTACAGGGTGTTTAGGGTCTCACTACTAGATCAGACTCATAGCGATTCTCCTGTTTACAGCCTCCTAAGTGCTGGGATTACAGGCACACACCACCACATCCAGTCTCAATGGCCAGTCTCAGCATGCCCCGGGGGCAGGGCCTACACAGCAAGCCCCAGGGATTGAACCCCCAGCCCCTGCCCCTGCTTGCAGGTGCTTTAATCTGTTGAGCTGTTTGGCCAGCCCAAGTCTTAGACTTAATAGGTCTTTTGCTCCAGATCAGGTCTTTTCTTGAACCCAGCACCCTCCCTAATTTTACAGAAATTTGCCTTTCACTATGGCATTTGCTGCATTTTGTTGCTGTGCCATCTTTCCTTCAGCACTATGTTAGGTCCTCCCAGGGCCTGTTGCCTCTTCCTTCTATCCCCTTGTAGACTTTTATTTCCAGAGTGCCTACATTAAGGTATTTATCCAGTACCCTTCTTAGAAACTTTATGCAGTTTCCATTGTATAACTAATAAAGTTCCGCAATTTAGACCTCCCTCTCCTGTTAGGCAGCCATCCATGTATTCATCCTTATATATCTTACTGGCATAGAAAAGCCTGAGTAGAGAGGAGTGCTATCCTTAAGGAACTCTGGGTTGCTGAGGAAGGTAGACAGCAGTTCTATATTATAGGGGCTCTGAGATAACAGAGAAAGGACAGTGTGGGGATGCCACCTAGTATGGTTATCTAGTGTATGTAGATACACACTAGGTGAAGAACACACTAGATATCAGAAAGAAATTTAGTGATTTTCAATCTTAAGAATAGTGGTGAAACTTCTATATTATACAGGGCTAGCCTTGACGTCTTACCCAATCTGTAGGTTGGGTAAGACAAGAAAATAGTACCAACTTCATAGCATGAAGAATTAGATGTGATGATATATATTTGTAGAACAGTAAATGCTCAGTAAAAATTGAATCTTGTCCTTATTACCAGGGTCCTTGAAAAAATTTACTCACTGAAATTTTAATTTATTTATTTTTGCTGAACCAGGGATTGAACTCAGGCCCTTACGCTCGCCAGGCAAGCACTTATTCTACAGAGCTATCTGCCTGACCCTCACTAAAATTTTAGAGAAAATTATTTCTAATAATTTGCACAACATGAAGTCAACAAGTCTCACAAAACCTGCTGTATTTTGCCTTGGCCTAAGTGGAACAGCAACAGTTCAGTTGCAAGAGAGAAGTGAGCTGGATGGAGAGTGCATCCTGCTGTGTCAAGTGGGAGAGTTTGCACATTAGATTGTTTTTTAAAGGAGTATTTTGATACTTGCAAGATGGTTTACCACAGTCTTAGAGACTATTTCATAATCACCTGAGAAATGTCTTAAAAATGGGGTCCTACCCCTCCCCAACTATTTCAGCATTTCAGGGCCTGGAAGTTTTTTTTTTTTTTTTTGAGACAGTCTCATTATGTTGTTAAGGCTTGCCTTGAACTGACTATGTATGACTATGTAGTCCACGTTGGCCTTAAACTGTCTGACTCCCTGCCTTAGCCTTCCAAGTGCTGGAATTGCAGGCATGCACCACTAAGTTGCCCAGGTTGGACTCAAACTTGTGAACTTCCTGTCTCAGCATCCTGGCTTTCTGTCTTTTACAATTAAGTCTTTCAACCTGGCAATTATTTCCTATTCACAGCACACCTCAGTCTGGGTGAGCTAAATTGTGAGTGCTCAATGGCCAGGATGCCGAGGCAAGTTGCTCACAAGTTGGGGTCTGGACTGGACAACTTAGTGATATAATAAAGCCTGACAATAAAAAAATAAGGGCTGGCTGGATAACTCAGCAGAATAAAATGCCTGCTTAGACAGACACAGGGACCGGGGATTTGATTCCCAGCCAGCTTTGCAGGCCCCAACCCCAGGGTGTGTTGATTGAGACTGGATGTAGTGACCTGTGCCTGTAATCTTGGGAGGCTGAAAAACAGGAAGGATCACTATGAGTCTGATCTATGTAGTGAGACCCTGTAGGCCCTGTACTAAATACATTAAAAAAAAAAAAAAAAAAAAAAAAAAAAAAAGCATTGAGAATATAGTTCAGTGTGAAGTCCTTGGGGTACCACCAAAAACTAAAAATGAAAAAGCATATCAGCAATGATTTTATACTAATTACATGTTGAAAATTGTAATATTTAGACTGTGTCGGCACAAAGCATATTAAAATTAATTTTGCTGATTTCTTTTTATTGTGAATACTAGAAAGTTTAAAAGACACATTTCATCAGATACTGCTTTGCCAATTTCTTTGTTTTCCTTTGGTGGTACCAGGGATCGAACTCAGAACCTTGTACTTGCCAGGCAGTTACTTATGCCACTGAACTACTTCCATAGCCTTGTGTTTTTGTGATCCAATCTTGCTAAGTAGTCCAGGCTACTTGAACTCACTGTGCAGCTCAGGCTGGCCTTAAATTCTTGATTTTACTGCCTCTGCCTCCTGAGTCCTGGTATTCTACCATACCCAGCTTAGGTTTTTAAGCCAGCTTTGGGGACCAGTTAAATGTTGACAGTGTTTGATCTCTGCAAATTTAAGAAGTAGGCTCAAATGTGAAATGGACACCCAGAACAGTTAGTCTGTGTCATTTTACTTGACCTTGAATGTTACTAGTGTTATTATCACTGGTGCCTTTTTTGATTTCTTTCCTTTTTTTTGGCAGAACCAGGGATTGAACTCTTGTGCTTGCCAGGGAAGTACTTATTCCACTGAGCCATTTCCCAGCCCCAACTGGTGTCTTTTTTGAAATGGGAATTTTATGGAATCTGATTTAAGGGCTTTTAATGGTTTATTTAAAAAAGATATTCCTCTAACAACCTTTTTTTTTTTTTTTTTTTTTTTTTAAGAACCTTTACGATCCAATTGCATCTTTATTTTATTATGTATTTTTTTTTTGGTCTTTTTGAGACAGGGTCTCACTATGCAGTTCAGGCTGGCCTTAAGCTTACTTTGTAGCTCAGGCTGGTCTTGAACTCACAATACTCCTGCCTCAGCCTCTCAAGTGCTGGGATTACAGACATGTGCCACCACACCCGGCCCTCCTCTAACAACTCTTGATGGGCAAGAAGAAAATTGAATAAGTGGAGATACTGTACAACCCAGAAGATTGTAGTTTCCAGCAGACACTGTGGTTCATTTTTAAAATGTGGGTTTGAGAGCAAACGACCCTCTTCCTTATCATTTTGTCCTTTTCTCTGGAAGTGTTCATTGCTCTTTTCTCTTACTGTCGGGAGTTGCAGTGAGTAATGCCCAGCTGGGTTCTCATACAGCAAGATTCAGGAGAGCAGCTGTGACTCCTAAGCAGAGGCTACAGGTCAGTGGGGCCATGGGGCAGTGGGTACTGGTCATTAGTTTCTCCATAAATAGCAGTGGGTGGGAGCATTCAGAGTAGTTAATCTGTAAAATCATGATATAAAAGCCTTCATGCATGCTTCCTGGTGGTGTCATGAGGAGCTAAAGAGAAATAAAAGACAGGTGTCAGAGGTGCAGAAAATAGTTGTTATGGAAGCCTGGCTAAGGATCAGCCTCCCTACCATGAACTGTTTGGATGGTTTAGATATGCTTTCTCAGCTTCAAGTCTTTTTCCTCAGGTGTTTTGTTTTGATTTTTGAGGTAGGGTTTCACTGTACAGCAAGCTGGCCCTGCCTCTGGAGTGCTAGGATTATAGGTATACCCCACCATGCCCATCCCTCAGTTCTTTTCTCCTCAATTCTGAGGAAAATGATCTGATCTATGTGAAGTTTGAACCTGAGTTTGATGTTGAATTCAGCAGTTTGAAGGACTTTGAATTCTAATTCAGTTGTGTAACATTGGGATAGTTGTCCTGTAACTTTGGGATAGCCCCTGTGCTTTGCGCTTTAGTCTGTCCCATCTTGTCCTGTTCTGCCCCTACCTCAACACTGGGGCTTGAATCCAGGGCCGTCACACTCAGCACTCCCCACCTGCGCCCTGTCCCAACCCTTTTATTTTGTATTTTGAGGCAGGGTCTTGCTCAGGCTGGTCTTGAACTTGACTCTTCCTGCCTCAGTTTCCTAAGTAGTTAGGATTACATGTGAGTGTGTGACACCATACTTGGCCATTTTTTAATCTGTAAAATGGGAGTCTGTTGTGAGGTATAATTAAACTAGTACATGTAAAGCCCTTAGCAGAATGCTGAAACACAGTAGGTCCTCTGTGAACCCTGGATGGCTCCCATCAGCTTTGCTTATTGAGGGCATTCCATGTGTCTGATGTTGCACTGGAGCACAACAGTGGACAAAACAGCAGAATTCCTCTGAGAAAGGGCCCTTCTGCAGAGGAATTGGTGTACATTTATTAATTATAAGTATTGGCATTTGCTGCTGTAGGGGTGTTCACACGTAGTGGGGCTTTATTTTATTTTTATGTATTTACTGCAAGGTTTACAGGATTTCATGTTCTCAGCCTTCCAAGTGCTTGGATTACAAGTGCCCACCATCATGCCCAGTCTCAATCTCTGCCTCAGCACGCACCCAGGGATGGGGCTGGCACACATGCCTGGGATTGAACCCAGTCCCTGTGTCTGCCTAAGCAGGTACTTTAATCCGCTGAGCTATCTGGCTGGCCTACTGGTGCTTTTTAATTTTTTTTTGTGGTACCAGGGATTGAACTCAGGACCCTGTGCTTGCCAGGCAAGCACCTATTCTACTGAGCTATCTCCTTGGCCCTCCACTGAGCTATCTTGCTAACCCCTCCTTGGACTTGTTTATGGGAAGTAAAAAGGCTAAAGCATCACTGTTTATTCATTTACTTTTTAAAAAAATAATTATTTTAGGAGCTAGAGAGATAGCTCAGTAGAATAAGCACTTGCTTGGCAAACACAGGGTCCTGAGTTCAGTCTTCAGTACTGGGGGTGGGAGGGGGAAGAAAAAAATATTTATAGATCTTTGTTTTTTAAACATTGGTTATGTCAGGCAGTTTATTTTTTTAACAACACCAGAGCATTTGCTGGCCATCAGAGGAAAGAATAAAGAGATACTTCTCATCCTTTGCCCAAAAATAGTTGAGATATTCTGTCCCCTCCAAGAGTATCCTCTGTCCAGGTGTTGTCCTAGGAGCTGAGAAACAGGGGTGAGAGAAAGACATCTGTGGCCCTTCTGCTGTTATAGTCCAGCAAGTCTGATGGCTTAATTCTACTGAGTAAGAGCATTTTAAGTTGTGTATATTTATGGAGAAGGAGATAGACACTCACATACTGTCTTAACGGTGGTCCTTCTCTCATCCTTTTTGGTTGATATCCTGGGAAGATTGGAAGTTTCTACTTTTTCTTTTTTTTTTTGGTGGAACCAGGGATTGAACTCAGGCTCTTGCGCTTGCCAGGGAAGCGCTTATTCCACTGAGCCATTTCTCCAGCCCCATCTCTCATCCTTTTTGCCTCAGCCCCAGTAGCTCTGTTTTTTTTGGCCTGGCAAGTCAGGGACCATTCCCAGACTTTCTTTTTTTTTTTTTTTTTTTTGTCTTTTTGAGACAGGGTCTCACTATGCAGTTCAGGCTGGCCTTAAGCTCACTTTGTAGCTCAGGCTGGTCTTTCCAAGGTGATGTTTGGGTTTCATGAGAGCCGAGTGTCAGTGAAATACTGTGCAGTGGTCAGTTGCATAGCTCTCTCCTGCTCCTTTTCTCCAGACCCTGCTACACTAAGCAGCTGTGATCTTTGCAGCAGACCAGGAATCATCTGGCTGATAATGAGCAGAAAGCTAGGTAGGAAGAGGAAGATTGGGCATATGTGTTGCCAAGCTGTTTGACTGGGGAGGGGAGTCAGGAGGAAGAAGAAAATCTCAGAGACTATGAAAGATCAGCTTTTTCAGTGACATTTAGACAGTGTTTGCATGGGTTTAAGGTGGGATTTGTTAGTCCCTTGTGATAAGTTCCCTCAATTTCAGCATCCCAAACTTTATGCATTCTTATCCACCCCTACATTTTGCAGTGGTGTATAGTGCTTTTTAAATTGACATACTTAAACTAAGCAAGTTAAGATGGTTTGTATTTTTCTGGGGAAACTGTTCAAAGTGTTCATGAAACAGAGGGCCATCAGAGCCAAAAAAGGATAAGAGCTATGACTTGAGGTTCCTGGAGTTTTTTGTGATTTTCATTTATAAAGGTTTCATCTTCCTAGGAAGATGAGAAGAGCTTCCTACGTCTTGCTATTTTTTTTTTTTTTCTCATGAGACAGATAAAATGCATTCTGAAAAATGGTGAGGGCCTTTCCTATATCACCTCGTCTCTATGTACTTTGCTTTCAGTCGTCAGCATATGAAGGGTAACTTCCTGTACGGGGAGGATAACTTCTGTGATCCAGAATCATGATTTGTGGTCCGATAAAGGATTTTTTATGTGTGTTTCATGTTCTGGTTATACAGGTAACAAATGGACTTTTAAAAGTGAAGTCTTGTAAAACTGAAAAATGAGAAAAAAAAAAAAAAAAGAGCTGGATGCTAACTATTCTGAAATACCGAGAATGTAGGTTCACTATGAATATTTTAGTGAATATTTCAGATGGTAAATTCTTTTTTATTTTTTATGTATTTGGTTCAGGGTCTCAATAAGCAGCTCAGTCTTGTATTGATCTTCCTGTTTTCAGCCTCCCAGGGCTGGGATTCACTTGTGTGCCTCCATGCCTGATCTCCAGGACTGGCTCAGCTGGCGTGAGGGTGGAGTGGGCACGGCCTATGGTGCCTGGGGATAGAACCTCAGTCCCTGCTCTTCTTGCCTAAGCAGGTGCTTAGTCCACTCATCTAGCTCACCAGCTCAGAGGGTAAAATTAATAAACAGAAGGAAAGCTGCTTGTTAGACCAGAAACATAACATGATAAAGTAGCTCTTTTTTTTTTTTTTGTCTGTTTGAGACAGGGTCTCACTATGCAGCTCAGGCTGGCCTTAAGCTCACTTTGTAGCTCAAGCTGGTCTTGAACTCACAACAGTCCTCCTGCCTCAGCCTTCCAAGTGCTGGGATTACAGTCATGCACCACCATGCCTGGCTTAAAGTAGCTCTTTTATGTTGCTTTAAAAAAAAAAAACTGGGGCTGAGGTGATGGCTCAGTGGAATTAACACTTCCCTGGCAAGCACAATGGCCTGAGTTCAATCCCCGGTTGTGCCTAAATAAGTAAGTAAGTAAATAAATAAAAGCAGTATTATGCTAAATCATACCAACAACTACAAGGAACACACTGCTTATGTGAAAGTGAACCAAGACACATGTCCTGTTCTGCCTTGAGGTAATACACAAGGCTAGGCCACAAAGCACATTCTGTTCTTTCCAGATTAGCCCTTTGACCTTAGAAAAGGGATTAATAAATTAGTTTCTCTATTTCCTGTCTCCTTCCCCTGCAGCTCCATGAACGTCAGATACAATGAGATATACATAGAAATTAGAAATCAGGACTAGGGAAAATATACATGGAAGAGAATATTGAGGAGACTGGGATTGGTACAAAGGCTCGTGCAGCTGGGCATGTAGATCAGGGGTAGAGTGCTTACATAGTATATATGAGGGCTTGGGATCAATCCCCAGTGCAGCAAACTAAGTATACAACTACATAAATTAAAATAAAAAATAAAGACAGTGCATTAAGGGTTCATGCTGTTGCTGAACTTCACATTTGACTTGAGAAGTCTTGGCAATCAGAACAAAAAGGGAAGAGTTTATTTTTTTATTTTCTGTTAGAGAATAAAATATTTGAGTTTAGGGGAAGCTAAGTGCCTGCTAGTTCATCCCTTTAAGTTAAATTTCTTTCTTTCTTTTCTTTTTTTTTTTTTTTTTTTTTTGTCTTTTTTGAGACAGTCTCACTATGCAGTTCAGGCTGGCCTTAAGCTCACTTTGTAGCTCAAGCTGGTCTTGAACTCAGAACAATCCTCCTGCCTCAGCCTCCCGAGTGCTAGGATTACAGGCCTGCATCACCATGCCTGGCTTAAGTTAAATTTCTTAAGATGAGAGTTCCTCAGGAGCTGGGGAGATAGCTCAGTGGCATAAATGCCTGCCTAGCAAGCATGAGGTCCTGAGTTTGATCCTTGAAATGAGAAAAAAAAAAGGAGTTCCTCTACTACTTTGTTCATGTAATTAACCCTGCTCATCTGTGGTTCCTCAGAAGGGCTAATTTCCCTATTTTAAGGGATCATGTTACAGAGAATTCTATACCTCTACTTCTTAATTTGTACCACAGATACACATTCACATTGACTTACACAACTTTTCTGTTACTGCCCTCATAGTCATGAGTCTAGAACCACACTGAACTCATGCCTGGAACTATTCTGGTGCACTGTAAAGCCCTCAAAATATTTGTTTGAACAAATGAGGAAGGGATCAGGCAGATAAATCAGCAGTCTAAGTGCAGGAACCTGGGTTCCATCCCTTATATCAAATGCCACGCCAGCCCTGCCCTGGGCTTGCTGAGCTGGCCACCAAAACCAGGTCTGGTGACGCATGCCTGTAGTCGCAGTGCTAGGGCGGCTGAAACAGGAGGCTCACTACTAGTCCAAGCTGCATAGTGAAACCCTATACCAAATACATAAATTAAAAAAAAAACAAAAAGCAAAAACAAATGGGGAAGTCCAGGGATTTTCCATGACTGACTGGTAGTGCCTTCGAAAGTCAAGGCCCTTTCAAGGGTGTAAACTGTCTCTTGTTCAGAGAGTTTGACCTTCCTCTACAAGCTCATTTTATTCACGGAGCCCTGCAAAAATTGTTGGTAATAGTGACAACTCCAGGGGATAACTGCCCCTCCTCTAAGTCTAGTCATGCATAGGCACTGTGTGCTCATTGCCAGTTGTCCTCACAGGTGGGGAAGACTGTCCTGCACGGGAGGGAGAAGCCTGCTCAAGGTCACATCACTGGTGAATTGCTGCAGCAGTATGCTTGGACTGGGCTCTTCTGCCTGCTGTTTCTGAGCATGAGCCCCAAATATCTGTGTGAATTATGGCTCTTATCTCTTGGCAATTAGAGCAGCTCAGCAAGCGTATTTCTGGCCCAGGCCATGGCTGCTTTCTGACAGCTGCTGCATTCCAGTCTCTTGAGTTTGGGAAACTGAAAGCCCATACCTGGGGTTGGCACACACAGTCAGTCTCAGAACTCATTTTCCCTGGTCTCTACACACAGCAAATGTGTTCATTGCTTTTGTCACACCCATCTCCTGAAGTGCAGGCACATTAAAGTTGAGTATTATTTTCATAAAAACCATTGGGGAGAAAGAGGAGAGGCGTAATTCTGATGTCTTAGGGAATAATTGGATTTGCCCAGTGATTGTGGGAAATGACAACCTGCCAAAAAGTACATTTGATTCCAAATTTGTCAGGCATGTGTTTTTAATTACCTTGTCCCTGTTGTCATTATTTCAATAGAGACCTAATTTTTAGAAAGGGGGTTGATTATTACATTTTCTTCAGCAAGGTTGGCAAGTAGGATGTCCTTGAGGCTCAGTATTGCCACCTACTGTGTACTTTGTAGATTGCCAGTCTTCAGAATACTAGAAGGCAATAAAATATATTTCAACATGCAGCAAGGCATAATTTAATCTGTCTGCTTTTCCACAAGGTTGCAAGTCCTCAGGCTAAGTTTATAAGCATCTGTCATTGCTGTGTGCTCTAGAAGTGCCATACTTGTTCCATTGACTTCTGATGATTAAAAAATGCTAGACAAAAATATCACTTTTCCTTTATTCTTGTGAGAATAAGTCTCCTGAAAAACATGTGCTGCTTACATGGGCATCTGAATAACTAGTACATTTATGCTCATCTCAGAGAAATTCTCCTTGAAGAAGGTGGTTAGGATAGTGTTGGTAAACATGACAAGGCTTTGGATTTTTAATCTTTGGCCACTACTCTCAAGGTTTTGGGCTGGTGGCAGTAATTTAGAAGAGCCTAATAAATTTGTCTCCAAAGTTATGATATCATGGCTGCTGGCTGTTTTATATGCTTTAGCTTCTTTCTGAACTGAGAAGTTTAGAGAATAGCAATTACACAGACATGCTTTTGCCTTCCTACCCTAGAGCAGGACTGACAGATTTCAGACTTTTTTGTGGATAGATTTAGATTAAATCTCATTTCTGTTTTCCTGCAATGGCATTGACAAGACTTGTTTGGAAGATGAAGTAGCACAGTTATTGAACTGGTATTTTGTTGTTCTTGGTTTGAATGATATTAGAAAAATCATACATACATACATAGTATTGAAAATTTCACCCACTTCCTTCATAAATTATTGTTTAGGTAATCAGGAAAAGATAAGTATAAAAGATTAGGTGTTAATCATAAGCAGACTTTAAAAAATACATGTAGAAATCAGAATTTCAAAGTGTTTTACTTATTAGTTGAGTACTTCCTCTCTTTTACCTTCAATTACTACCTGCATAAATAACCTTTATTGATTATATGAACCTAGAAGTTTTTTTTTTTTTTTTTTAATGTATTTGGCCCAGGGTCTCATTATGCAGCTCAGACTAATAGTGATCCTTCTGTTTTCAGCTCCCCAGCACTGGAATTACAGGTATGTGCCACCACATCCAGACTCGGTGGCTGGCTCAGCTGGCCTGGGGAGTGTGGCTGGCATGGCATGTGGTGCCAGGGATTGAACCCCAGTCTCTGTGCTTGTCTAAGCAGGAACTTAGTCCATTGAGCTATCTTGCTGGCCCTGAACCTAAAAGTTTATTATCCAGAAATGTCAAAAGTAGGTACTGTTTATTGTTCATTTATTATTATTTTTTTAAATTTAATTTTATTTATTTTTTTGTCTTTTTTTTTTTTTTTTTTAATCTTTTAGAGACAGGGTCTCATTATGCAGTTCAGGCTGGCCTTAAGCTCACTTTGTAGCTCAGGCTGGTCTTGAACTCACAGCAATCCTTCTTCCCGAGTGCTGGGATTACAGGCATGCGTCACCATGCTCAGCTTCATTTATTGTTTTGTCCTGTCCCACAGTGGGTTCTAAGCAGCTAACAGAAATGGAATAAAATATGAATAAAGACAAAACAATCGGGACCCACAAAAATATTATATTAGGAGATTAAATCTAAGAAGATGAGAATGAGGATAGCCTGTCCTCTTTCTGTTTGGCTATAAAACCATTTTGGGCTGGAGAGATAGCTCAGTGTTCTAAATGCCTGCCTGGCAAGCACAAGGACCTGAGTTTGATCTTTGGTACTGCTTGCTGTGCGGGCCCTGGAACCCATACTGGCCACAGAAACTGGGTGTGGTGGCACACACCTGTAAATTCCAGTGCAAGGGAGGCTGAAACAGGAGGGTCACTGCAAGTCTGAGCTGCATAGGGAGACCATGTACTAAATAAATAAATAAAAGATTAAAAAACCATTTCACTGGGCAAGTTAATACAGCAATTTTTACAGCTACTTGAAAGCTACTCTCAGTTTTGGAAAGCTTTATGTAAACATGGGCTGCTTCATCTTACTGACATTTCACCTGAACCTGAAAAATTGCCCTTTTAAACTTTTAACCTCTACCTGATGTACAGCATACTCCCACTTCCTCTGAGTCAAGGAGATGTCAATATGAAAGTGTTTTATCAGGTGAGGCTGGTATTACTCTGGAAATGCTATAACCTAGGCTGTAGCTGACGTGGGGTGACTGAATGTACGAAGCTTGTTTTGGAAACCTTTTTGTTGTCATGGCACTCAGGCCCTTGCAGATGGCTCCATGCCTTTAAAATCAAATGGATTGAAGTAATGGGAGGAACAAAAACTGAAGTGTTTGGGGCGCAGAAATCCTCTTCTCCCATGCTGCCAGGGTGCTTGCCAACCGCCTGTTTCCCACCTCTCCTCCTGGAAGCCTGCTGTGCTGGACGTCATCTTGAAAGAATACTGCTAGATAGGTTCCTAGGAAGCTGATTCAGAGCATGGAGCTGGGGTGCAGACTTTCCTGGATCACAGGTTGTGGGCTTGGCAGGGCACTTTCAGCTTCAGAGTGAGAGATGGGGCTCTGCCCTTGCTAGTTACAACTAACATCTAGAGATCCATGGCTGGGGGAGCATTCTCTCTATTCTCCAGTAAAGAGTCACAGGACAATAAATGAATTACATTTACTGTCCACTTCCCCAAGTAGAAACTACCATAGTTAACTGCCACTTGGACATCAAATACACATGTCCAACTGGTATGTCTAGTACATTTTTCTTGGTGAATTTTAATGCATACCTTCCCCTTTGATTTGTTCTTCTCCAGTTCTTAGTCATCTAAGGAAACAGCACTGGCATCCCTTCTATTGCTTAAACTCAAAACCTAGATGTCTTATGTTTTCCTTCGCCCCAGTCATAAATCTCATTGACAAGGAGTTCTCTAGGCTCTACCAGCAGACCATTTTGCTAAGTTGTATCCCTGTTAGCATTTTCATGTTGTTGTCTTGGCCATTCCCTATTCTGTCTCACCTCTATTGCTGCTGGGGTCTGTTTATCAGTTTTCCTCCTTTTCCTCACTTCTCCCTACTCCATACTGGGGATCAAACTCGGGTCCTTCCTTGTGCTTGTCAGGCAGGCACTTACATTGCTGAGCTATAATCCCTTGCCCTCTTGTCAGAGATATCATTAGTGGCACTGAAGTCAGACTGGTTTGTACACCACATCCTTCACTTGCTAAGATGGACAAATTACCTAATCCTTATGCCTGGGTTTTATCGTCTGTAAAATCAGCAAAACAGTAGTACTCATATCAAAAAGTTTTAGTGAGGACTAAAGATGATCATACATAAAAATGTCTTAGGACTATTCAGAGCACATAGTTAAACACTGAATAAATACTTAGCTTTATTTATTGCTCCTAGTCCCCAGAACTTTCTTTGTACAGAGTCACTATGCAGGTCAGACTCCTAGTGTTCCTCTAGTTTTCAGCTTCCCCAGCGTTGGGATTACAGTTGTGCGCCACCACTCCTGAACTTGGTTGCTGGCTCAGTGTGCCCCTGGATGGGGCTGGTGTGGCATGTGGTACCGGTCCTTGCGCTTGCCTAAGCAGGCATTTTACTCTGTTAAGCTGTCTTACCGGCCCTCCCAGAAGTGTTTTTAAGAAGCAAATCAGATTGTGCCCCTACTTTGCTTTGAAAGTAGAGGCACATCTGTGGCTTACTGTTGGCTTTGAAAGAGATTCTAGATTCCCATAAGGTCATATGGTTCTCTAGGTAATCTCCACTAACATACTGGTAACACCTTTACTTTATTCTTACCTATTTAAGCACTTGTAATGTTCCTCTCCAGATCTTGGCTAAAATGCCATATCCTAGAGATGCTTGAACTCCATTGAGAGCTGTAAGTCAGCCTGGAGTGTGTAGCTATACCTTGTGCCAATACCCCTCTCCCTCAAAGATTGAAAAGAAGGAAATAAAAAAGGAAGCAGTTATATGGTATGTGTAGTTAGGACATATGTTAGTTAAATTATCAAAGTTACTTGTTGAAAATGCAGGTTCCTGGGGTTACACTAAATTTTTGGCATTTGAGTCTCTGGGGGTGGTACCTTAATTCTACTTTTATTTTTTTTGCTTTAAACAATTTATTTAACTGAAATGGACTTACATTTGTTTCTGAAGTGACTTCCTTTAATCCGATACATCTTTTCCCCGTGATGATTTACAGGATCTTCAAGCCAATATAAATATTTTATAAATATTTGAATATTTGGGTATACACCTGCACAATACCTCAGCAATATCTTTCAGCAAGAAAAACACTGGAGAGTACGGACTACACACAATAACTAGGTACAGTGAACATCTGCTGCAAATATTTCTGAGGTAAGAAGGTACCACATACCTGTTCAACTAAGAAAACCACCCTTACAATAAAGGATGATTTTATTCTTACATGGGACCTAGAACACTTAAGCTGCCAGTTAGGTACTGAATGGCAGAGCAACACCCCCAGTTTATGCCATGAATTCATAGGGAATGGGTTCCAACAGCTCAGGTTCCCTTCCATTGGTCCTCACAAAGTGCGCTTCTCTGGGAGGGGCAGGCTGGCGCTTCAGCTGAACCCAGGTACCTTTCTCTTTGGCTTCCTTCTTTTTCTGATCATTTTCCTTGACATGTTTCAGGAAGCTATCGTGACTTTTTGAGTGTTTAATATGCTCAATACACACATTAATCTTCTTGGCAAGTATCTTGCCCTTAACTTGCTTGTTTACAGCAATGCCAACAGCATGCTGGGTAATGCTGTAGACTCTTCCTGTTTTGCCATGGTAACATTTGTGAGGCATTCCTTTTTGCACAGTACCCATTCCCTTGATGTCTACAATATCACCCTTTTTGTAGATTCGCTTATATGTGGCCAAAGGAACAACCCCATGTTTTCTTTCTTTCTTTTTTTTTTTAACCCCATGTTTTCTAAGAGGCCAGAAAACATATACCAGGTTCCCCTCCTCTTGCCCTTTGTGTTAGTCATTTTGGCGAATTACTGGAAGATGGCAGTTCCGGCCGAAAGGCTTAATTCTACATTTTTAATTCTGTCTAATTTTGATTAAAATAGAAGGTTAAGATAATTTGTCATACATTGTGTCCTACCTAGATATTTTATGATTTTATGTTCATTGATTTTTAAAAAATCTATAAAACTATATATTCATTTTATCAAAACTCATTTGGGTGGGTTTAGATCTACAGTCATGGAGCAAGTAGGCTTTTTTCTTATGGCAGTGACCTTTGCGCCCATGTTCCTGTGCTTCCCTCTGTCCCACCTCCCCCCTTGGCTTCCTTGGTCCTTGTGTTCAATGTTTCCAGTTTAGGTAAGGTAGGGGGGCCTCATTTCTGTCCCAGTGCCAATTTTCAAGGGGACAGACTTTTGGTTATATTTGATCCTGCTAGAGTTACTTTTATTTTTTATTTATTTATTTATTTTTTTTGTCTTTTTGAGACAGGGTCTCACTATGCAGTTCAGGCTGGCCTAAGCTCACTTTGTAGCTCAGGCTGGTCTCGAACTCACAACAATCCTCCTGCCTCAGCCTCCCGAGTGCTGGGATTACAGGCCTGCGCCACCACGCCCGGCTTAGAGTTACTTTTAAAATTCAGGTTTTTTAAATTTTTTATTTCCTTCTTAGAAGTAATTCTGGGATAATCCTAGGCCTTAATGCCTCTGCCTTCTTTCCCTCTGTTCACTGTGTGAAAAAAGGATCCATGTTTCAATAGACACAATAACAGTAAGATTAGCTTAATTAGACTCTAGGTAGATTTAAAATGTAACTTAATGGAGCTCTGTCTGGCTTGCAAGTCATGTGTTTTATTTTGAGCACAGAATGTGAATTTTTTGCAGTGCTTGGCAGGGGATTGTATGAATTAAAGTGCCCAAATACTACAAGCATCCCTTTTGCCTATTATTTAAGCCTCTCAGTTTGGAGTTTTATCTACCTGCCTTCTGTCCTTGCCTTCAGGAGTTCCAAAGTTACGCTGCAAGAAAGTCAGCACAGTTATTCTTTCCTAACTTTGCTCCCTATTCAAGTGTATGAGTCCTTTAGCTTTTTAGAAAGTTTGAAATGAGAGCCAAACTGTAGTTTAACAGCCTTGTGCCAAAGAAAGCACCTCTAGCCAGCTCTCTTCTGCCTCCAAGGTCCTAGCATATACTCTGTCACAGAATACCTTACATTGGAACTGGGCTGTTCCCTTTGTCCAAGCATTTATATCGTCCTCCATAAAGCTGCCTACTATGAGAAACTGAGCCAAGATCATCCAAAAAGTTATTGGGAGAACCCAGTGTAGTTTATAGCTTGCTCTTACTCAACTAATTATTTTGTGCTGTTCAGCCCTACAAGGTCTGGAAAAAGGTGTCTAGATGGTCTTGGACCAAGCCTATCAGCCTCATGTGCACTCATCTTATTATACAGCTGGGCTTGGTGACTTGTGCATGAACAGCACTTGAGAGCCTGAGGCAAGAGGATCATTGCAAGTGCGAGACCAGCAGGGCCTCAAAATGACCAGAAGGCCAGCCTGAACTGCATTTATCAAGACCCTGTCTTAAAAGACAACAAAACAAAAAAAAACACAGAATGTTTGTTTGACGTTTTGGGAGTGTGGGACATCCATTAGCTGATGATTATGGCTGTTGCATTTTGAAACCTTTGCCTAAGCTTATGAGCATTATTATAAGCACAGCCCAGGAGGTAAATGTAAAAATAATTTTTTTGCCAGTTTTTTCTGCTTGGTATCCTAGCGACAATGGACTGTGTCCTTGGGTGTTGGGGCAGCAACGGATAGTCAGAGCTTGCAGAAAGGAGGGACATGAAGGGCAAAGAGTCACTTTTTAAAAGTCAGGGTGTAATTTCTTTTCAGTTTATCTTTTGGACAATTTTTAACCCATTACTTCAAAACAGCACTTTCTGTTCTGACCAGCAGTGTAGTACATATTTACTGTAACATAATTAGGCAAAACTAGAAAATTCCAAGGAAGGAAATCAACACTCTAGCAGATATACTTCTGGTTGTCTGATTATTGAACTTTCTACATAGTGATAAGATTTGGAGTCAAGAGTATAAGGTAAAAATATCTCATAAAATCAGATGTACCTTACTTAAATCACCATGGACAATTTTTTTTTCCACATTGGTTTGAAAACCAGTTAGCCAGATTTAAGGAAAGAACAACTTAAAAAAATCTGTGAGATGAAAAGCCTGGGGAGAAAACTATTTTCCCTTTATGATTACTATCAAATTCCTACTGGTGAGTGGGTGGCAGTAAAGAATTGGTCTGTGTTCCTGCCTGCCTATAAGATTTATTCTATTCTGTTTCCCACCCCCAGCCCACCCCATGCTAAATATCAAACCCAGGCTCTTGTAGATGCTAGGCAAGTGCTCTATCTTTAAGCTATGTTCCCAGTCCTGTTTGTTTTGAGACAGGGTCTTGCTTTATAGTCCACACTGGCTTTGAACTCAGTTACCCTCCTGCCTCAGCCTTCTCAGTGTGGAATTACAGGCATGTGCTACCATGCCTGGGCTCTTTCTGTCTTAATATTAAGGCTTTAAATGGATTAATAGATTTTCTTGTGAGGATGACACGCTATAGTAGGGATATGTTTTGCTTCAGGGAATAGATACTGTGTCAGCCAGTAAGACAACTCCACAAAAGGTACATACCACTCCCCTGCTACTGTTCTCCCAAGCAACATGCTCATTCTCTCATTCTCTCTCTCTCTCTCTCTCTCTCTCTCTCACACACACACACACACACACACACACAACCCACAAACACACATGGGATCTTTTGCTTTATTCTACAGTAAATATTTTATATGTATCATTTAAACAGGTTTATGTATTCCCTTGTAAGGAGTACACAGGTGGTGCATCCACATGTATTCACATTGCAAATTGTCCCCAGAAACATTGTGCGCTTCCTTTTAAAGTGTCATTGTTGGGCATGGTGGTGCATGCTTTTTCATGCCAGCACTTGGGGTACTGAGGCAGGAAGATCATTGAGTTTGAGGCCACCTTGGGTCACTTAATGAGTTCCAGGGCAGCCTGCATTAAGATGTGAGACCTTGTTTAAAGAAAACAAAAACAAAAAAACTTACAAAAGTATCTTAAGGCTGTTACTACAAATTATCATTCCAAAAAAGAACAAGTCTTCCACAACATGCCTTTTTTTGTGTGTGTGTATGGGAATGAAGCAGTACTTATGTTCCATTGCTTGGGCAGTTTGTCCAGGAAAAAATAAATACATAAACTGTGACTAAGTATATGTGCTGGTAGCTAGGTTCCCGTGGGAAGGTGAGGCAGATAACAGGGATGAGTGGGGATCTTTTCTTCTCTTTCTTTCTTTCTTTCTTTCTTTCTTTTTTTCGGAATCGAGGATTGAACTCAGGCCCTTGCACTTCTCAGGGAAGCACTTATTCCACTGAGCCATCTCCCCAGCCCGAATCATTTCTTTATTCCTGCCTACAAGGTATCTTCAGCAACATTTATTTATTTTAAAGAGAATAAAAAAAATTAAAAACATTAAAAATGATACAGAATTTCAAAACAAGATGATAGGAAATTAACAATGGTTGTTATATTGTACAGTTTTATCTTTAAAGTAGTTGTTCAGGTTAGCAGATATAGGCATACAAAATTGATAAAAAAAAATGTAAGCATTAACTGTTCCTTTCAATAAACCAACAGAAGTTAGTAGTACAGTCATCTTTGCTATTCCCCCTCCTTTTTTTCCTCTTTTCCATTATCCCAGTTTTTTTTTTCATTTTGAGCAGTTTCTTTCCATTTCACAGCAGCTACTGTATCTTTTGGATTTTATTTACTCTTTTAGTTTCTTATACTAGGAAGACAACACAGTGTTTACATATGTGGGTCTAATTTATTTCACTTTAGAGTATGGCCTCTACTTGTATCCATTTACCTATGAAGGTTTGGATTTATCTTTCTTTATAGTTTAACAACATTAAAAGAAAGTATATTAATACTTAAGGAGTATATTCAGTTTAAAAAGGCATATTATAGCTTTGGCCTGATGGTACACACTTGTTATCCCAGTACTTAGAGCACTGAGGCAGGAGGATCTGCCAAGAGTTTGAGGCCAACCTCAACTACATAGTGAGTTCAAGGTCAGCCTAGATAACATAATGAGACCCTGTCTCAAAACAAAACAAAAACCAAAACAAAAAAAAGCACATTAAGTATATTTAGAAAATAATTTGTTGTATTCTCATCATAGAATTACAGAATGGGGTGTGGTAACACATGTCTACAATTCCAGCGAGGCAGGAGAACCTTGAGTTTGAGCCCATTCTGGACAACTTACGGAGATGCTCATCTCAGGAGAAAACATGCTAAAAAGAGCAGGATATATAACTAAGTGTGTAAGTCCTGGGTTCAACCCCTAGTGTCTCTCCAAAAAAACCCACTACAGAATGGGAATGATACTTGTGTGTTTATCCACAGGGGGAGATGAGTCATGGATGTAGAGCAAAACACTGCCCTAATGCAACTTGTCATTTTAGGTAGAACTCTGAAAGCAGAGTGGAAGAGATTTCTGTAGTGCCACAAAGGAAACTGATGATGCAGTTGGAGCCAGGAGTGCTCTCCACTCAGATGAGACAGCCATAGTCAGGGAGAGATAAGACTGTCTGTACATAGAGCCAGGGTGTCTTTCAGGGCCTCTGAGCTGCCCAGTGTCCTTCCATGGCATGGCCACCTGCTTCTGCCTAACCACCTCTACTTGTGAATGGGAGCAACTTTATACTTCAGTAACCAGTATCTTTGCTTCAACTTCGTTCATCACATACTTTAGCAGCACAAATGTCACTTCCTTAGGGAGGCCTTTGTAGACTACCAAGTTGGTTTAGGCTTCTTGTGATTTCTTCTGGCACCTTTTACCTTTGGCACTGCTGTAGCCATTGCGGTTGTTTTGTTCTGAATTTAGCATCTCTTTCCCTCCATTACAGGGGTTGTGAGTGCAGGAATTTTATCTTGTGTCTTTTTCTTGGCATATACTGAGCCTTATTTATGTTTGAATATTTGAATATTTTTTTGCATGGCTGCTAATGAATAATTAGAAGTGTGTGTGGGCTGCTGGGCGTTGCTGCTTCTGATTGCCTGCGGAATTAGGAGAGCAGTCCCTTATTGCCAAGGGCATTGAAAAGAGCTGACTTAGTTGAGGTGACTGATGTGAAGACACACTAGAAGGTATGGTCAGCGAGAGTAGCCCCCTGGGGTATGGGTCAGCATCCCCATCCAGTCAGGTTGTCTTTGCTGGATCATCAGAAGCAGCCCTAGCAATTTAGTTTTTTTTTTTTAGGGGGTCCTTTTAAACCACTCTTAGGAAGAGAATTCAAGGTCAAGTCTCCAGGAAGACTCCCTGGGGGCCGAGGACAGCAAACGGGGTCACCTGCAGCCTGGTCCTCACCTTAGATCAGTACGTGTGGCAAGGGCTGCCGGCCGGGTCTCTTGGTGGCTGGCCAGGCGCCAAAGTGGCGCCGCTCGGAGGCCCTAGGTGCAGCTGCCTCCTCGGGCTTCCCTCCCCTCCTCCAATGCCCAGCTGCCTGCCGCCTGCAGCATCCTCTGCTAGGAAAGGAATGTGCCGTGCTGGGACGCGCCGTCCTGGGCGAGCCGCATTGCCTGTGGCGTGCTCTGGACTGCTGGGGTCCGCTGTCTGGCGCTGTGCCACGTGCTTGGGTCGGTGCTGATGTCAAATGGGTGTGGGCTCTTTGGGAAGGGCCCTGCGAGGACGCGCGATGCGCCGTGCGCGCGTGGAGGCCCCAGAGCACTCTGTCGCCCGGCGCTGCTGACCGGTTGCTGGACCCGACTTACAAAGAGGGAGCATGGAGCCGCGGCGCTGCTGGCCAGGGGACGTGTGCCCTGCAGCCTTGGGGGACTTTCGGGAACCACCAAGGGGAGCCTTCAGGTGTGTGCACGCTCCATAACTTTTGGGGGTCTGCGGGCTGGAGGGCCAGCAGGACACAGGGCTCACCGGCTGTGTCCGATGGCGCTTTGTGTCTGGGTGCGGTGTGATGGGAGCCGCATGGGAACCACTGCTTGCCCTGGAGTTTCCTCAAGAGAATTCATTGAGCCGGCACCCGGCTTCAGGTTACTCATGGGGAAGGGCACCAAGGTAGCTGCCTTGTTGTTTTAAGAATCAGGTCTCCAAGTACAGCCTGCGTTCATGGTAACCGGATTCTCTCACCAGACAGCGTGGCTTATGGAAATTGGCTGTGGTTGGGGACCTAAGGCCCTGGAGGCTTGTGGGCTGCGGAACGAAGTGGGCAGTGGCGGTTGGTGGGGGGTCAGGAAGTGGGTATGAGCCACCTCCCCAGTGTGTCCCACTTGGTGTGCTGGGCACCTGCTCACTTCCTCTTGCTTAGTCTCTCTCCACCCACACTTTGAAGAGCCACTAAGGGGGAGAGAGATAAGGGTCAGTCAGCTTTTTGCCTATGACAGCTCTGATTTCAGTCACACCTTCCTGGAGGAATGCAGAGGCTTTGTTCCAGGCTTGGTCTGCGGGCATGGGGCCGGGCTCCTGTACCATTACTCATCTTTTATGGCAGTGCCAGGCCAGCCCCTGGGTAGACAAGTTAATTATTAATATGTCTAGGCTGAAGAGAGAATCTGAAAATGAGACTGGTAGGTTGCATGTCCCTCCCCTTTCTCTACTGCTAAGGCTTAAACCCAAGGTGTTGCAGTCTGTTTCCTGAGATTTCCAGAGTTGCCCCTCCCTACCCCCATCCACACTCCTGTGGAAGGGATCCTCCTTTCCCTGTTGATGGGACAGCCCAGGCAGAAAGGGAGCATCCCTTAGTTTTCATCCTTTTTGGAACAGTCTGTACCTTTCTGTCTTTGCCTTCTGAAACCAGCCTCACTCTCATCCCTGTCTTAAGGCAGTTTCTTGATGAAGCTTTCAGAACAGATAGATGTGTGAGAACTCTTAACTGGCAGAGTCATGTTCTGAAAAATGCTACCCTGCACCAGCCCCAGTGCCCAAAGACATTCACACACACTCCACAGGTGTCCTGGGATGTATTTTCAAGCCCTGATCTGGGAGACTGTAGTTCGGGAACCTCCTGACCTGTCTTTCTCCGGATCCCCAGCAGAGAGGAAGTGGAGGTCCCAGCAGGGAATTGTGAAGGCTGAGTGAAGCTTCTCCTTCAGACAGTTTCATTTTGCCTGCTCTGGGCAGGGGGCAGTTGTTGCTACCAGGAAGCATTAGACATGCTCTCTGTGCGGGAGTGCTTCTGGGTAGACCCTGAAGAGTGGAAGTACAAGGGCTCAGGCTTCAAAGGAGGGTGTGGGGGATGCCTGGGGGCTGGTTGGAGGAAACCTAGGGAGAGATGTTGAGCAGCCTTGGCAGCATTGTGCAAGTGTGATGAGAAGAGAGACACACCTTGGAAGTTCAGTCTTGGGAGCACAAGGGGCATGGGATGTGGCAAGGAGTGGGATTCTGGAAGGCCAAGTGCAGGGAGGGAGCATTTAGCTCCGAGTTTGGGCTATGCGTTGGGTGAGGGGTGGGCTGGCTCAGACTGCTGTACTTCTCCACATCCCTCACCCCAGTTTTCTGTCCCCTCTCTCAGTACTTGTGTTGTTGGGTTCACCTGCTTGCCTACCCTGATCTCTCAGGACTGGGCTGCTCAGATGGCTGACCAGAGACAGAGTGCCACCCCAGTCTTCAGGGAGAAAACAATGAAGGAGGGCTGGGCTTTAGAGTCAGTTGGCCCTGATCCCCTGGGCAACTGAGGCATTGATCATACCTGTTTCTTCACCTGGGTTTGCGGTATGTACATTCAGGGTGTCCTGCCTGCAATATACAGGGAGGTTCTGACTTTGAGAGCACTGCCTTCTCCAGTCATGCCCTGAGCTGCTGGCATTCTGTGTGTTGAGGGTTTGGAGGTGGCCCTGATTAAGAGTAAGCTTTTTTCTGCTACATGAAATCTTCTAAGCTTGGCATTTAAACTTTGCTTATCTTCTAGTCTGCTGGTCATGGGTGAAAATTTATTGAGATTAGCCAGTGCTTGGGCAAACTACCTGAGGTGATTCTATAGAGATGGGTAGTAGTGATCCTTGGATGCTGTGAGTTGAACAAGAGGACAGTGAGTGAACAGAGTGTGGGAGTATGGGATGAGGCATCTGTGTCATTGTGAGTTGTGTGATCAGACTGAATAGGGTGGTTGGAATTCTCTTATGTGTTATGTGCCTAATGCTTGCATTGGGTGGTTCAGTCTGGTGTGAGTTCAGCATTAGCAGAAGCCTCTATACTGGCCTCAGCAGCTTGGGAAAGGGGTAGTCTTGGCTATACCAGTTTGTCCACTTGGCTTCTTCTTAAATGGGTTGAATACCTTCTCTGAAGAAGGGAAAGGGAGAACAGTATTCTAGGCTTATGCTCCACAGTTATGCAGGAAGGATGGGGGACAGAACGAAGAAATAATGGAAGCAGACAGTGTATGACATTTTCTCTACAGACTGGGATTCAAACTGTCTAGGCTACTTGCTAGCTTTGTGTCCTAGGGCCTCTTTGCCTTTTTTTTTTTTTCTCGGCTTTGCCTTTTAAATAGGGATAAGGATACTTTCCTCTTTCCCTCCTACCCTCTAGGCTGATTGTTAGGATTATGTGAAATGTTTAAAAGGGTTTAACACAGGGCTTACTAATTGACAACTCTTATTTTTAATTAATGAAGGTAGCTACAGGGGCCTTGGGTCATTGGTAATGGTGAGGTAATGGTTTTATTGTGTAGAAAGCAAGAATGTCAGAAATGTCCTTCTGTGATGCCATGAGAGATCATACCCAGGCTCCTAGGTGACGTGTGGCAACTGCCCTAGAAGGATTTAATGTGATATTCATGTCAAATTTGGTTTCTAGCTTCCTGTGTTGAAAGAGCCCTGCAGGTCTGTGGCTCCCTGACTGCAGGTGTGTATCACCACTGAAAGGGAAGGGTGGCTTTCTCAAACTCCTGCTGCAGCCAAATTATGGAATGTTAATCTTAAGGTCCACCAGGCCCTGTCACTTTTTTAGTTGTATGAGCAAAAAACCTTTACCTGTTTCACAAATTATTATTGTGATCAAATGGGATAATGTGTGCAAACGGTAGTGTGGCATACAGATTATTGATGGTTTGGTAGGTACCATATACTGTTCTGAGTGCTTTTGTGTATTGTCTTATTGGGCTCTCACAGTTTATGATGCTGGTAATTATTGTCCATACTTTATTGATGAAGAAATTGAGCTGTTAGGAATTACTATTTTTATTGTTGATTTGTTGACCTTCTGTTGGAAGTCATGTATCTGAGGACCTCTTATCTCCCATAAAGTTCCTGCGACGTGTTTCACAGGCCCTGTCTTCCATTGATCTATTCTGATGTTCTAGGCTCAGTCTGGATACGTTTGTAAACTAGATAAAAGAGGCTCTTATTGGCTAGCTTGTTGTTTTGGGTTCCCATTCTGCTCCGTCATCTGTACACTATGTGGAGTTTATGGGGACAGCATCTTTATAGCTCTGACCTTTAAATGGCTCTTTTTTGGCATATAAGCATCTTGCACTGCCTTTGACTTTGCCTTTTCAGAGAGAGGTTGCCAGTTTGAGTTGACCTTAGGCAGGGGAAATGTTTGGTCTAGAGCTAAACCTTAGGCTCAGAGTTTTCAACCATCTTTCTCTCTAATATACTGGTGAGCTGTTTCACCTTCTGCTGCACATAATCTGCCAGTGTGCATTGAGGTCTGAAGTTTCCAGTGTGTCAGAAAAAAATTTAAAAAGGAAAAAGAAAAACACCCTGTGAAAATAAGGATTTACAGCTAGCAGTGTTTCAGACATGGGTGGTGCTCTTTAACAGAGTTATGATCACATATCCAGATTCATTCTTATGACTCTTGGGGCCAGGGACATGGCTCAGTGGAATAAGTGCTTCCCTGGCAAGCACAAGGTCCTGAGTTCAATCCCCAGTTTCGCAAAAAAAAAAAAAAAAAAAAAGAGGTTGTGTCATTCTTATTACTCTTGTAGCATGCTTATTCGATGAGAAAAAGACTGCAACCTTGTAGGTTATTCTTTTCAGGACAAAAACATTTGTGAAGGTATGACGTGAAGGGAATAAAGATCTGATTTGAAATAGAAACTAAGAGCAACTAATGGTTCCAGGCATGCTCAGGAGGTTCTGGAGGTCTGATTGTGCAGAGAGTTTCCACAACGTGGCTCTGGATGCCCTGCCACCTGCTGATGTCATCAGAGCAGGTGTAGTTCCTCTCATTTTATAGGAAAGGGAAGTGACTTGCCCGAGGTCAGGTAGCCAGATAGCGATTGACAGAGGCTGGACTCCAGGCCTCTGAGTTCTGAGTCAGAGGCAGGCAGTTTATTTGTTCTTCTAATAATTTTAATAATTTTTCCCTTGGGTAGATGTTGTGGGAAATTTTAACTACCACCAAGAAGACGTGGATCAAACACCAAAGATGATTGGTGTTTGTATGTTGATGAATTTCTAAAAACACTTTTAAAAAAGAAGTAAGGACATTTGTTTTTATCTGGGAAGATTTGTTTGGTGTTTATACATATGTTGGCATATCTGGTTTTGTGTCTTGGAGCACTCTTCCTACATGCTGTGTTTCCCTACAAATTCAGACCAAGCTCTGTATTTATGTGAGGCGCAGTGCTGGGTACATGAGCCAGATGGGTACATGAGCCAGATGTACCTTTCTGAGGTTAAACTTAATGCCAGGGAGATAGCTCAATGGCATAAGCACCTGCCTGGCAATGGGCAAGGTCTTGAGTTCAGTCCTCAGTACCACCAAAAACAAAACCAAAAAACAAAACTCAGAGTTTAAAATTAAGGAGAGGTACATATGTGTCTAACCAATTTTATGGAGAGAGACTAGTAATAGCAAGCTTCTATCATATTTAGCTCTGTTCCAGATGCTTCAGGTAAGTTATTGTGAAGGTGTTGCCCATTTTATAATTGTAGAAACTTAAGAGGTTAAGTATTATGGTGAAAGTGATAAAATTGCCAGCTGTTATTCAAGTCTAGGTTGTCCTATTACCTAGACAAATATCTTGTCTTATGCAAATTGAGGATTTAGGATACTCTGGGAAAGGGAAGCACAGTTAGGATCTTTTGAGGTGGAGGTGAATAACTTGTTTTGTTATTCCTCCTTTCCTCTCCCTTATTTGTATGACTGTCTCATTAAAGTAAATAATTCTAATTGTAGTTGACTCTCAGTATCTGTGTTTTTCTTTTTTTTAAATCCATGAAATTATCCAATTTACTACATATTGAAAATATTTAGGGAAAAAACCTTTCATCTGTACTAAATGCATACAGATTACTTTCTTTTTATCCCGTGTGCAGTACCTTCTAACAACGTTTATATACTATTTACTTTCTAGGGGGTGTTTTAAGTACAGTCCTTTAAAAGTATTCAGAAGAGTGAATGAAGGTTATATACAAAATATACAAGTTTAGTCCTAGTCTTATAAGGGAATTGAGCACTTGAAGATTTTGGTAACTGAGAACTAGGAACCAATCCTTGAGAAATGCTGAGGGATAACTACTGTACTGAGTGGTATGCATGTCTTTGTTTGTTTTTTGTTTTTTTGTTTGTGTTGGTACTGAGGATTTTTTTTTTTTTAATGAATCATGCTTATTGTTGGAACCTGTGAAAATACAAGGAAAGATAAGAAGGTGATGATAAATGTAGTGAATGTTTGAATTTAAAACATTTATCACAATAAAACACACATTGCCATTGTTTCCCCTTCAAATGCTGTTCCACAGATTGAAAACATGTATCCATGTAGCCCATCATTTTTGTCATTTCCTGAAACAGTTCTGGAAATCCTCTTTTGTGAATATCTTTACAAAGCTGTGATAAAAATTCAATGACTTCTGTCTGCCACCCAGTGCCACCCAGCCAGAAAGGCAGCCCTGTAGAAGCATCCTGGTGTGGCCCACACCTGCTGTCCCCACTTCTGGCACTGTGCAGCATCTGGCTTTAACACAAAGTCAGAATAACGGCAAAAGGTCGATGTTCTGATCAGTTCAAGATGTCAAGGGCGCCATAGCAGTGCAACTGAAGACACTTGGCACTTTATGGATTTGGTACAGGGTCTCACTACGCAGATTGAACTCTCAGTGATCCCCCTGTTTTCAGCCTCTCCAGCGCTGGGATTGCAGTGGTGAGCTACCACACCTGCACTGGGTCACACAGCAAGCCTTGTGGGGGTGAGGCGACACGGTATGTGGGACTGGGGATAGAACCCTGGTCCCTGCACTTGCCAAAGCGGGTGGAACTATCTCCCCAGCCCTCAAGGAGTATATCTTGAGGGGGAATAATGGTAACATGTCTTTTACTGTAGTAAGTTTTTTTTTTTAATGGTTTTATACTTCTTTAAAAAATTTATATATTTGTATTTTAACTTGAAGAGTGCAAAATAGAAGCAAAAACAAAGAGGAAAAAATGATATAGACAGAGCAGAGTAACATACAATGATACATGTTACAGATTTTCAGAACATGTATAGCTAATTATATATATATATATATAAATATATATAATTTTTAAAAAATAAAACAATCCAACACAGATCAGCAGTCCACAATAGAAGCAGGTTATTCACAGAGGTTGTTGACTTAAGCCATTCACAGCTCATTATATTAATATGACTTTATATACCTCCATTTTTTATACTTTTCTGCTGGATGGTTAAGACTGAGTTAAAGCAAGACCTATATAACAAGAAATGTAACTTTTGTATCAAATAAGGTCAGTTAGGTACCCTCAGGGTTTATCCTGTAACCCTGTACCACACTTTGTAGATCCCTTGTCAGCCATGTGGATGAGTCACGGCCATTACTTGACAAATTTGCTCTCTGTGGAAGCCTGAGAGAAAGCTTTCTCTCCATGTGACTCTCATTAGGCACACTATACATCATTAATTACATTCCTCTGTGGCCCCATAATGTCCTTGATCAGAAAATTTGGGGCGCTACTGAGTTCTATGATGTGACATTACAAATTCTCCTATGTCCTGAGTCTTCACTGACCTTGAAAGGCTAGGGCCAAAATGTTGGCTGATCTTGCAGTCTTTCTTTTTCTCCAATTTTTGATCTACAAACTTAGGTTGTTAATCGTCCAGAAGAGAAGTTTATTATTATTCTGCAACATATGCAGTTCAGTTTACCCACACTATTAGTCTAAATAGCAGACATCATAGGCATAACATGGAACATGTATTTTCCATCCAGTATTGAGATACTATGCTCTTAAGTCCGTACAGAATATGAAGATGAAAAAAAAATTTAAAAAAGGAATGAACACTTACATATATTTACATAGATATTTAGAAATCCATCCATATACAGCATAGTAGCATTGTAGCAGGACTGTCTTGTGACATTTTTTTTGTCTTATTTTTCATTTACTACTCTTTAAAAAAGGGCAGTATAGTAATAGCTGGTATGTCATGACAAGAAGGTAATGAGGATTGAATCCAGAGCATTTGTACCAAGCTACAGACTCAGTCCTTTTTGTTTTTTGTTTTGAGACAAGATCTTGCTAAATTGCCCAGGCTAGCCTCAAATCTATAGTGCTCCTGCCTGGTCCTCTTCAGCTCCTTGTTTTGCATTTTAATTAATTAATTAATTAATGCATTACCAGGGATTGAACTCAGGACCTTGCACTTGTCAGGCAAGTGCTTATTCTACTGAGCTATCTCCCCAGCCCTTGTTTTGTATTTTTAAAGATTCCTTACTTGGATTCTTTTACATTTTTGGACTGCTTAGTAATCTCACAGTAGTTGAATTGGAGAAAAGGTCTGCTAGACCATGACCTTGAGTTTATTATTAAAGAAAGCTAAACCTCAGGGAGAAGTGACCTTGGCATACAGAACAGTTTATAATTGAGTCAGGACCAGAGCTCAGGCTTCTTTACACAGTTTGCCAAGGTGTCACATGATAAGGAGTAATATATAATGGTAAGTTTTAAAATTTTAATAGTTTTTAAGTCATCGTTTGGGAGTGATTACCTAGGATGTGACTAGAGTCTGTGTGGTCTACTCAAGGAAAAAAAGAAAGAGAAGCCCAAGTTAGATAGGAATGAGACTGTATGTATAATGCATGGTTAAAATTTGGAACAACTTGTACTGTCCTAGACTTCATTGACTTGCCTGGCTAGCTTTAATACTATAGGGGCAGGAAAGAACCAGCCAACCCTCATAAAGAAGACTACTGATCGAGCATACCTGGGAGTGCCAGTGGGCTGAGAGGTCAATTAAATCCAAAGTCACAGAGGGCTTTTCCTTTAAACCCAGGGTCACAGGTTACAAGGTCACAGGATCTTGGCACCTCAGGGTTCAGGTCCCATTTATTCTCTTTCAGTTACCCCTATTGTGAGCCACCTGTTGTATTCCACAAGGTTTGTTGTATTCCACCTGTTGTATTCCAGCAGGCTTTACCTGCTTCTTTCCTGTGGGGTCTGATTCCTTTTGGGATCTCACATCTTTCTTGTTTAGGTACCAGGTTCAAATAGAAATGAATGTGGCTTGGTTGCCACCATAGCCTGCTAATTTTAAGGTTTGAATTTAATAGAATTTCAAAAGATGTGTTTTTACTAGTCTGAGTTGGTGCTCTTATGTCATAGAAACTTTATGCTGCTGCTATTTGACTTCCGATGCCATGTGGATTGTGAGCTTCAAGAAGAAGGAGGCTGCCTGTCAGTCTCCCTAATGGAGCAATTACAGGATGACTTTTGGGATTCAGTCATCTGTTTTTTATGTTCATAATTTGAAAAATCAACTTTCAGAATTTGGAGAATCCTAAAGCAATGATGTGGAGGTCAATAGTGTGGTCTGGAGGCTGGGGAGATAGTTTGGCAGTCTAAGCCACCTGCTTGGCAAACCCAAGGACCTGAGTCGGATCCCTGTACCCCATGCCATGCTGGCCCTGCAACCGGGTGTGTTATCACACATCTGTAATACCAGCACTGGGGAGGCTGAGACAGGGGGATCGTTATGAGTCTGAGCTGTGTAGCAAGACCTTGTCTCACATAAATAAAAATTTTAGAGCTGCAGGTTATATATAGAGAAATGGCTTTCAGGCCTCCCTTTGAGAGGTTTTAGTCAGAACATGGAGTCTAAACTTTGGGTCTCCACTAAACAGCCAAGAAAGTTCTTCTCAGTGGCTTAAGACCACATAAGGCATAGAGTCTCTGTTTATCTGGTGTGCACTAGCTATACTGGTGGTATAGGCCAAATGATGGCCCCCAGTGGAGTATAAGTTTTATGTGACTTTGTTACCTTAGTGGTAAAAAGGGACTTTCAGATGGGGAATATAGGTATTGAAGGGAAGTGAAATGGATTGAAATTCAATCCATATATATGGATTCATATATATATGAAGCATTTTTTTACCCCCTTTTATCAGTATATATATTCAATCCATATATATATATATATATATATATATATATATATATATATATATATATTCCTCATGATAAACTTATCACCCCACCTTTTTTTTTTTTTTTTGGTTATTACTTTAGAATATTTGGAAAAATACCCCATAAGAAGAAAACAATGGCCAGAGCATGTCTCTTTTTTTTCCCCCTTAAAATACATAAGCATATTTGACTTTTTAGAATCTGAAAATAGGAATTTCTAGGTCAGTGAATAAGCACATTTGAAAATACATGTAGGGTTGGGGAGATAGTTCAGTGACACAGCATCTGCCTGGCAAGTGCAAAGGTCCTAAGTTCTTCCCAGAACCCCAACCCCTCTAAAAAGGTACCTTGTAGTAGACTCTTTGATTTACCTTATATTAAAAAACACACATTGTGGTGGTGTAGGCAGCTGCAGCAGCTTAGGCTAGGCTCCTGCTTTGGCCATTGTGTGCAGAAGGCTACTCACTTGCTTCCTGACAGATAATACAATCAGCCTCTTGTGGTTGGTTCCCCAGTGAAATTTAAGCAGTGGATCAGTTTTTCTCATGCTTCCCTCTCTGTCAGGAAGTTCGCTTGTCAATCTAACCTAAATCTTCTCTGCTGTATTTTAAATGCTCACCTGCTGCCAGTTTCCCTCAGTAAAGTGGAGCAGAACAGAGCTACACACTACATTCACATAGCCCTGCTCAGGCCATCAGCCTTATGTTACCCTGGAGGAAACTTGAGGGTCTCTGGCTACTACTGTCGCGCCTGGGAGGGCAGGCCCCACATCGAGTTGCCACCGATAACGCCAGGTAGGGTTTCTGAATCCTGGAATGCCCATGCCAGAAAGGCCAGCATGCTGACCTCTCCTTTGCCCCCTGCAGAACTTATGGGGCAATTAGCATTCAGAATGTGCTCTCCTTTTGACACTGTGGGCTTACTAGATTCATTTTGTGAGGGGAGAATGTGGCTGGAACAGGGATTAATTGTATTTCTTTCCCAAGTGCATTGACCAAATAGTAAATGTGTGGAGACAGAGAATGGCTGGGCAGAGAGGGTCAGTTGAGTGTGTCTGATAATAAGGTAGCCAGTTGTCTGTGTGGGAGGGAAGGGTCCCACCCAGGGCCACCCACCCTTGGCTCCAAGCAGCAGCTGCACATTTTGCTGGAATGGTCCGGGCCACCTTTCATAACTAGTGTCCTTTGTTGGGAGCTGACAGCTTTATCACTGGGCAGTAGAATATTAATTTGAAAGAGAACTGAAATGAATATAGCTGCAGCTTCATGGACAGCAAGAGGCCCCTTGTGCCCTTTGCTTAGGCATTTGCAAGCTGTCTGGCAGTAACCCAGCAAGGTGGAGTGAATCTCACAGGAAAGAGACTAGGGACTGAGTCCTTTCAGCACCTGTGGGAGTATCAGCCTGGGCAGGAAGCCCAGAGAAGGTAGAGCCCAAAGTCCCCTGAGACCTGGCCTAGGTGGGCTGACCTTCGCCATCTTCTTGCTATCTTTTCATCCCTCCATGCTGGAGGGAAAGGGGGGCACCAGGGAATCTTGCTCTGACCTTGATGCTATCTGTTTCGCCCCCCCAAGTGTACTCTCTTAGAATGAGGGTGTCTTATTTCATACTTTGCTGTTTCCTCCTTTAGTGCCTGTTATACTATAGTGGTAGCCTAAAATGAAACCAGCATTTAAGAGGTTTTGTGCACTCAATAAAGAAGAACTTCTGTGCTATTGTGCTGCCATTTATAACATGCCAAATTGCCATTCCTCCTGCTGAAGAAGAGAAGCATTTTTTTACCCCCTTTTATCAGTAACTCATATTCCCTTTGGTGCTAAATGTTACTGGTATTCATGGCCTACCAAGTTGGGGCCCACAGTCCCCACTGCAGAGTCTCAGCCATCACTGGCTGCATGTTGAATCCTATGGAGAGCTTTTAAGAATATTGATGTTTGGGACCCAGTGCCAAGAGACTCTGACTTATTTGCTCTGGATTGGGGCTCTGATATCGTTTTAAAAACACAACACAGGTGATTTTAATGTTCAACAATTCTCCCCAAAAAAGAATAAGATGTGTCTGCTATATCCTTTCAGCAGTTTCCTTCATGGGAAGGTAGGCATGAGAAGCCTATGGTACCTGTCGCAGGAGGTTGCTTCACTTCCTTTTGGGAAACAGAAAGGGTAAAATAACAAGTGAGAGAGAACATTGCATCCAGCCTTTCATGAGCAGGCTTGCTTTGATGGGAACCCCTCCAAAGAGGTGTCTTGCAAAGTATGCTGTGGCTATGTCACTCTGTCTGTAATTAAATGTGGACATGATGAAGGTGTTTTAGTTAAAGATAAAAAGGCAGAGCAGAATATTAGTCTGTAATATTTGATTCACATTTGGCTTGAACATTTGGAGCCTGGTGGGAGAATTAAGGACAAGGCTGTGAACAGCAGAGTGACTGCTGTTTATTCTGTAGAGTACATCAGATAGGTCACAGTATACAGTATACAGTGTCTGCAGTGCACACTCAAGCTTGCATGCTTTTTTTTTTTTTAATTCCCGGCGGAACTAGGGATTGAACTCAGGTCCTTGCCCTTGCCAGGCAAGTGCTTATGCTGTAGAGCTGGCCCCCTGCATGGGTCTTTGTCACCATTCCGGTCTAGGGTCTGTGAGGAGGCCTCTCTTCTGCAGTTTCCTCTTGGATGTTATAAACATCTTTTCCCAGAGGAATTAATATGCAATCAAATTGGTGCTATCAGTGAATACACTCCTTTGCCAAATGTGTTTAGGTTTGCTTGTGGGTTTGTTTTAATGATTTGAGGGTGGTTGTGCTCTTAGTTGACTAGTGCATTTGACTTCATCTTCTCAGTGTAGCACCTTTCCCCAGCCTCTTCTGGATGTTGTGGTTGAAGCTCTGCTCCATTGAGTGGCCTCTCAAGTTGACAGGTTGCTTTTGGATTTGCAGCTGCTCTCCCTCTGTGTTAGGTAGGGTGGAACTCCCTTGAGAGCCCTTGTCATTTTCTCACTGGTGAGGAGGCCTCTGGATGAACACCTGGGGTGCTGCTGATTGAGCCCTTCCCCAGGTTTGCAAATCCTGCTTAGAAAAAGCCATACACATTGTTTTGAGGGTTTTTTTTTTTTTTTTTTTTGTGACATTTCGTAATTTGCTAACTAGCAGATCCCCTAGAGTGCTTGTTGAAAATGCATAATCTCTGGGAATGAAACAAATATATTTTAGCAAGAATCCCAGACTGTTATCAGATACAAAATGTTTGATAATCGCTATTAAACCACTCTCCTGTCCCCTTTTATAATAGGGAAATATGACTAGTGAATAACATGTTTTTGCTGGCTTGAACCATTAGTGGTACATACGTATTTCTCCCATTGGGCAACTTGTACCACTTGTGATAGAAGTGGCACACTCATGCATGGGACAGTCATGCATTTATCACTGGTGGTTCAAGCTGCCTAGTAGTTAGATTCACAAATTTACAGCCCCTCATGAACATATTAAATGACTTGCTGAGGATGTACAGTGAATTTGAGCTGGAGTCAAGCTTGAAGCCAGGTGTGTGATATTAATGCTGCCTCTTATTTACATAGAACTTTGTTCTTCACAAGGCACAGCCTGTCTTCCTGCTCTAGTTTGGTAAAATGAGGAATCTCATCTGCTTTGCACCAAATTATGCCTTGTGGGGAGCTGTCCTGTATGTTGTAGGATGCTTAGCAGCATCTCTGGGCTTCTACCACTTAGATGCTAGTAGCACCTCCTAGTTGGAACAATCAGAATATCCTCAGGCATTGTTGATGTCCCTTGGGGGGCAAAATCACCTTAGTTGAAACCATTGCTTTAGTGAGAGAAGCCTTGTTTCACAGATAATTCCATCATGGCACCCTAGAACTTCTTTTTTGCTTTGGGACTTAATTTTAAAAATGTGCATATGCAGTTGTCTTCCTCCCCTCTTGGCTAGTGTGACAAGTTACACATGTTAATGAAGTCTTGCTGAATATAAGCTCTCCCCTCATCTGTGGTTTGGCATGTAGAAGGGAAGGCATAACTCAATTTGGAAAAACTACTGGCTTTAAAACTCAATTCATGCTTTGCCTTCCAGCTCTGTGTTTCCTAATTGTGTGATCTTGGGCAAGTGGATTACTCTTCAGCACCTTTCCTTATCTGATTATAGTAGAAAGAAATGTTTGTTGTGAATGAGGATTAAGTGACACCTCAGATGTGGTAGTGTTTATAGAACATTACTCATCTATTAGTGGCAGTGATAAGATTCAAGTCTAATTACCAGCACTTGAGATTTTCTCAAATTTAAAAGTGCAGAACTCAGCACAGCAAGCTTAGACTTGTATTTGGCCAAGTATATTATCCTTGTTATCTTCTGCCCATAAAGTTAATCTTCCTCTTCCACCTTAAATTTAATCTTCTTCTGCTTGGTGACCATTGCAGTACCACGTTTGGATTGTTGTCTTTGCACAATTGGTCATTATGTTATTACTTCTGACTGGCAAGTGCCAATTTCTTTTTATGGCAAGGATTCTGAAGAGCTTCTAAGTATTTTATGAAAAACAAAACCAGTGGCACTTTTTTCCTTTGTCTGTACATAGAGAGGTGCATTGATAGTAGTTGGGGCATGAGGACTGAATTTAGATTGGGAGGAAAACATCAGTCTGCAAAGAGATGCATATAGATGAACTTGGTGACAAATTTAACTAGTGCAGTCTTTAGTTTGCATAGGAGACTGAATTCAGAGATGAGCATATCCAAAGGGTCACAGTGGCAGAGTGAAGAAAGGGCTCAGACTGTCCAGGTTCTGAGGATCTGGGTGTGACACTTGTGCCTGTCCAGACTGCTGGTTTGATGGTAGTGGTAGTGGGGTGTTTGTATCCAAGGCACTGTGGCTTCTTTCTTTCACTTCTGATGTTGCTGTGTAGGTCTTGTGTAATGATCTCTTTCTGCTCAGTAATTTATGGATGGAATTTCACCAGAATACACATAGTACATACATGGTTATCACTGATTCTTAGAACAGAACATCTTGAGAGGAAAAGCAGTGAGCATAAAGGGCCTTTAGAGGAGGAGAGGGAGGGAAGGGGAGAGGAAAGAATGAGAAAAAGAATTAAGATGTGTTATGTACATGATACCGACCTCATGCAGAATGTATACTGTATATATACTAATAAATGAAAAATAATTGAAAACATATACATGTTGACAAAGGCTCTGGTTTCTGTGTAAATGTGTTGCTGAAGAAAACAGACTGAAAAACCGAAACAAGTTTATTTAGTAACTTCAAACAGCTTCTCCCACTGTTGTGCAGTGATGTCCTCACTACTATTATTATATTATCGATATTTGCTGTTATTGAGTACTATGTGCTAATCATTGTGAAATGTTTTTAGCACAATGCGTATCTCATTTACTCACTTAAACACTCCATAAAGAAGGCTGTATAACCTTCTCCATTTTGTGAGAAGACATTAATAACATACCTAATGTCACATAGTAGGACAATTATGAATCAAGTCCCGCAGATTTATGGAGCCTAAACTGGCTTGTTTCAGTTTTACTGATTAATGTGATGATGATTACATTACCCACTCTACCACTGGATCCATAAGTGTGGAATGACTCAGTGACTTAAATAACAGAAATTTTCTCAGCCCAAAGACTAGAAGTGTAAAATCGGGGTATGTTGGCAGGTTTGCTGTTTTTAGAGACATCTCTCCTGGCCTGCAGACTACTTCCTTGTCACTGTGTCTTCCTTCACATGGTCCCTTCTGTGTGTCCCAGCTTCCCTTTCTGAGGACCCCTGTCATATTGCTTTAGGAACCTTGCTTGTTTGAGAGAGCTTCACTGCATTACACACACACACACACACACACACACACACAGAGAGAGAGAGAGAGAGAGAGAGAATATGAATATGAGAGAATTTGTATGTTTTTGTGCCTAATTTATGTCTCTCATTTTTAACTTAATCATCACTTTAAATATTTCCCAATATAGTGCATACTGAAGCTCTGGAGCTAGGACTTAAAATATGAATTTTTTTTGGGACACAGTTCATCTGCTAATAGTCTTATAGAGCCCATCCTTCTTACTGGGAAGTGGAGATAATTCCTGTTTCAGATAGATGAAAGCACTTCATATTGAAAGTGTTTCTAAGGGGCCAGCCAAATAGTTTAGTGGATTAAAGCACCTGTTTAGGCAAATGCAGGGGCCTGGTTCAATCCCCAGCCTGCTGTGCTGGCCCTGCCCCCCAGGGCACACTGAGACAGGGTGTGGTGGCGAGGGAGCACCTATAATCCCAGTTCTTTGGGAGGCTGAACACAGGTGGATCACTACAAGTCTGATCTGTATAGTGAAACCCTGTAGACCCTTACTAAAAAATACAAAAAAAAAAAAATTGTTTCTAAATTCTCAGTACAGTGGGTTGTGAGTGCTTGTTATTCAGTGTTCAACCTATCACCATAGTGATTCTGGGAAGGTACTGAAATACAAGAAAAATACATAAACTAATATTTGCCAGGCATTTTGAAGGCCATCACACGTTTTGTGTCATAGTGCTGAAGCACTCTGTGTGGATGTGTTTCTGCTTCCTGGTTCCTCTGGAGGAAGCGCTTACAGGTACTGAAGGGTAGTAGGGGTTCCTGCAGGTGCTCACCAGAGGGTCCTGTCCTGCATTCCCAGGGGCACTCTTGAGGTGACAGCTTGACATAGGGGCTCACATTTCTTCAAGGGAAAGTGCCAAAAAGATAGTTCTGATTATAGTGATCTTGAAGAAAGCACATTTTCTAAATTAGTTTTGTCTACCATGAAGATAGCTTAAGTGCATTCTATAAAATGCTGATAATATAGAAAGGGGGAGAGAAAAGCACCTATATTCATTTTACCTTAATGCATCAATTGGAATTTTTGGAGGAGGTTGGAAATAATTATTCATTTTAAATAGATTTATATAATATCACAGACTGACAGGATATAAAACAATGAGAAATAAGTTTTAATTCAACATGCTTTTTAGTCATACGATTCCTATAATTTTGACTTTTTCAGTTAATACTGCACCAGCATGAGAGCACATGCCTATAATCTTAGCATCCAATACACCAAGACAGGAGGATTGCCAGGAGTTTGAGGACAGCTGGGGCTATGTAGTGAGTTCAAAGCTAGCCTGAACTACATAGAAAGAGACTGTCTCCAAAAAACAAAACAAAAGAAAAAAAATCACATTATCTTCTAAGCAACATTTTGTATATTTAATCCTTTTTTAGGTTTTTAAGGGCCTGGGGAGATGGCTCAGTGGAATAGGTGCTTCCCTGGCAAGTGCAAGGGCCTGAGTTCAATCCCTGGTTCCACCAAAAAAAAAAAAAAAAGTTTTAAAAGACTTTGCAAATAATACATGGCACATATATTTTTAAATTTTTAGTCTTACATAAATAATAGCAAAATACCAAATTAGTAACACTGGTGACTTACTATACATGATTTTTATTTTTATGAATTTCATTATTTTCCTAATTTTTCGCAAATGAGCAGGAATATTCAGTGAAGTGTGCCAAAGAGATGTTATCAATAATTTTATTTATTTATTTATTTATTTATTTATTTATTTATTTATTTATTGGCAGAACTGGGGATTGAACTCAGGCCTTTGTGTTTGCCAGGGAAGTGTTTATTCCACTGAGCCATCTCCCTGGCCCCCTCTATAATTCTAGAATTAACATTTTGCCCTACTGTTATTCATTATTTCTTAAGATTATGTTGCATATACAATATAGACCTTCCCTGATTTTCATTTAATACAAGCACTTAATAAAGCATAGATTTTTCTGGTTTTGGATATTTATTTTTATTTTTGCAGAACCAGGGATTGAATTTAGGACCTTGTGCTTGCCAAGCAAGTGCTTATTCTACTGAGCTATCTCCCAGGCCCAGATTCTCTGTTCTTAATGGCTACACAATATTCTTTCAAGTTGTAACACCATTGTTTGGTTAAGTCTTACCTGATGGTTAGATAGTTAGGCGGTTTCCACTTTTAACTGAAGAATAATGCCATGATAAACAATCAGCAGGAACCAACATTTAGGAGTTTCAGCCTTCAAAAATAACAATGGAGCTTAGAGAGACTGTAGTCCTGATGGGTAGGTATGAAGCAGGCACTCAGCATTTTCTTGTGCCTAGTAAGTGAGGGGACATGAGTGAAGAAATGGTCTGTGATTTCAATGAGTAATAACATGAAAAAAAAATAAAAGGAGTTTTAAGGCAGTAAAGCCTGTTAAGAGTGGGAAATGAATCTCACAGTCCAAACTTGTCATACTCTGTTATTATCAAAGGCTTTTGAGAAGGTTCTACAATTTTGGCTGTGAAATATGGGGATGGGCGGTGTATATGTGAGTAATTCACCAAACTGGATGGCAGCAATGTAGAGCTTGCTCTGCCTTTGTGCCTTGTAGAAGAATTAAGTGGCTGCAGGGCCTTTCCATGAGGACCAGGAAGCTTTGTGCTGTCTGACTGTGTGCCGCCTGCTGCCTAAGTAATAGCTGCTGGAGGTAAATCAGTTTGTGGGAGGCTGAAAGGTTTCTTGACTTGACTCTCAGAACTGAATGGGAAAATAGAATTTCTCTGAAGTGTCTCTATTTCTACCTAGAGCACTCTATAATTTGGTTCTTTTCAGAACAGCCTGTCTTTATTTTGAATTTGGAACCACTGACTCCCCTTTTCTCTCTGCTGTGAGCTATTTATATGCCAAGAAGCATAACTGGAGGCCTTTTCACCTCCTCACTCACGACTTCAAGAAATAAAGGAAAGCAGCATTCTTTAGAATCTGTAATCCTTGAGTGTTGCTACAGAAAAATGAAAAGTATTCTAATGTAGATGTTTGTACAGTGGTGGTAGGTATGTGGAGGGGTACAGTGAGAAACACAGCTATGCCAGTAACTGGAGCCTCAGCCTTTGCTGGGGCCCTCTGGGAAGGGGCTCCTCACTCATCCGCCTGTTTGTTTATCCCATTCACTCATTCACTCCTTCTTTTGGTTCACTTCAGTTATTGATCACCTAGTGGTATTTGCTATGCAGTGTGTGGGCTGTGATAACAGAGCTGTGACTAAGACCTACTTCCTGTTTCCATTAGGGAACAACAGTAATGAGAACTACTTTAGCAATTCTAAACAGAAATGGGTTTAATGGGATGAATTAGGTGTTTATATCATTTTGGGAGTGTGGAGAAGCAAGCACCTCTCTGTTTTTTGAAAATATCAACTGAAACAAGATTGTGAAAGTATCCCACTAATAATAGGTTTCTTTTTCCTATTTTCTCCCTGAAGCCCCTGTTGTCAACTTCTATGTCACAGATCTTGACTTTTCCTGAGTTGCAAGAACTGTTTCAAAGAATTCATGGATTATAAACTGCTAATTATCAAACTGGTGTGAATAACTGTTACATGAGAGCAGTCTGTGTGCCCAGCTCTGTGTTAAACCTTTAATTGCCTTATCTAAGTTCTCACACCCTCTGCTAATTAACGTTATTATCTATACATTATAGATAAGCATGAAGCTAATACAAGTGACCAAGACAATTCAGCTAATTGTAACATTTGAATTCGGGTAGTATCCTGTTATGGTTTGTGTTTAGATGTCCCCTCACCCCCATGCTGTCATGAAGGTAGGCTTCCAGAGGTTGTGATTTATTCATGGTCCAATGCTGAGAGTAAGTGCTATACCTGCCCTAGGGTGGACAGCCTACTTGCAATATAAGGGATAGAGAGAGGCTTCTCCCTGCTGTTTCTCACTTGTTGCTCTTGCTGTTTTCTGCTGCCATGAACTGTTGCCCCTTTGCCATGTGCCACTGTGCATTGGAGCCAGCTGATTATGGATTAAAACCTCTACAAGCTGTGAGCTAAATAAACCTTTCCTCCCTTAACTTGTGGATGTTGGATGTTTTGTATTAGCAACAAGAGAAATGTAACTAAGATAGTACCTATGCAAAAGTGCTTACAGTTTTAAAAAAGTAGACCAAACAAGGTCACAGATGGCCAATGTGGACATGGAGACATGCTCAGCATCATTGGTTATCAAGGAAATACAAGCTAAGGGCTGGAGTGATGGCTCAGTAGAAGGGTCTGAGTTCAGTCCTCCATTCCACCAAAAAAAAAAAAAAAAAAGGAATTGCTAAAATCGCAATAGGGTACCATCTCATGCACAGGATATCCACCCACCCACCACATACACACATATACTGTTGAGTTGTGAGACAAAGTCTTTCCCTGTAATTCAGGCTGGTCTCAAATTTGCAGCAGTCTCCCTGCCTCAGCATTCCAAGTGCTGGGATTACAGGCATATGCCAGCACACCCAGATTACAGGATTGTATTCCAAGGGTCCATTGGATAACTAAAATTGCAACTAGTACTAAATCCTATATGTATTGTTTTTACCTATATGCTTTGTAGCATTTCCATATAGTACCAGAGTTTGTTTTATATTTTGTGTCCATTGTGCCATCACTTTTACTTTTTGGGGCTACTATTAAGTAAAATATAGCACAAGCAATGTGACACCTTGACAATCTATCTGATAACCAAGAGGGCTGCTAAGCAGGTAATACAAGGGATGATTCACATCCTGGGTTGCAGTCAGTGGTGTGGGATTTCTTCATCTGCTCAGGATAGTGAACAGTTTAAACCTTCTAAACTGTTTAATGTGTTTGGATTATGGTTGAGAGTGGATAACTGCAGTCAAGGAGAGTAAAACCTCAAATCCAGAGGGTAGTATATTAAAAAAGATAGGTAATTAACAAGTTCTGTTGAGCATGTGGCAGACTATTACATTTTTGGTAGAAGTATAGAATGATAGAACCAGTTAGTTGGAAACCAGTTTGCATATTCTCAAGAGTTTAAATGTAGAGTTACCATATGACCCATAAATTACACTACAAAAACTTGCAAACATATGTTCATGGCATTGTTCATAACATACTGGAAGTGGAAGTAACCCAGGTCAATTAAAGAGTGGATAAAAAAATGTGGTGTATCAATAAAACAGGAGGAGCATTATTTGCAAATACCAAAGAATGATGTGTTGGTAATGCTGTGGTGGGAATGTAACTTGAAAACATGTTGAATGAAAGAAGGCAGTCACAGAAGATGACATAGTGGATGATCCTATTTATCTCCATGGAGATAGAAAATACATTAGTGGCTCTAGAAACTGGAGTATGTAATGGCCAGAGAATGTAGAGGCATCCTTTTAGATTTATAAAAATCTTTTAAATAAAGCTATGCGTGATAGCACATGCCTGCACTCCTAGCATAGAGAAGGCTGAGTTAGGAAGACAGTTGTAAATTTGAGGCTACTATGGGCTACACAATGACGTTCAAGGCTAGCCTGAACTACATAGTGAGACCCTGTCTCCTCCACCCCCTCCAAAGTTCTAAAATTGGTTGGGATGATGATTGTCCGACTCTGAGTATGCTAAAATTTATAGCTTTGTACATTTTAAGTGGGTGAATGGTTTGGTAGGTGAATTATGTCTTAGTAAAGCTGATAGAAAAATTTTCTCTGGCCCCTTCCCAAGACAAACCAGGAAGGAAGGACCATGCTTACTCAAAAAAAGAAGTAGTTAATAGTGGAATTTGGAGGGGAATAGATAAATCCCACAGTTTTCTTTTTTTTGAACCAGGAATCGAACTAAGAACCCCTCACTTGCCAGACAGGCACCATACTGCTGAGCTATGTCCCTGGCTCATAATTTTCATAAAATTTTGGCTTATAGTTATTTGTCCTTACTAGAATCCATTGGAAAATAGATTTGATTTAATTTAAGACAAAATTTGTCTTAATTTTCCTAATTATTTGTCTGGTTGGTAGATCTAGAGATATTTTTTTCCTTTCTCAATTGTCCTATTTTCCAGATTTTTTCCATTTCTATCTAAGGAATACATTTAATCTTTTTTTTTTTTTTTATAAATAGGTATCAAAAGTAAATTTTCTGGCAGCATGGAAATTTGCAAACATCTCACCATGGCTTCCACATGTTGTGCCTTTGAACGAACTTAAGAATTTCTATTCTAGAAAAATTTTGGGGGTTGTGGGGAAATAAGCAGTCTTGCAGGTGTTTGTCCCTGAACTAGACTGGTGTTAGTGTGGAGCCATTCCATGAAGGTGTCTTCATCCTCTTATTTCTTCCTGTTTGGAGTCTGTTCAAGGATACCTGAGTTGTTTATCATAATACCTTGTGCAATTTTGTTTGCAACCTTCTTTACAAGGAGAAAAATGATCTTAGATAAGAGGGTGTTGACTGGGGAGATAGCTCAATGGTCTAAGTGCCTGCATGTCAAGTGCAAGGACCCGGGTTCAGTCTGCCCCAGGCGCACCCTTGCTAGCCACTGAAACCAGGCATGGTGATGCACACCTGTTATCCCAGCTCTGAGAAGGCTGAAATTGGAGGAACACTAGGAGTCTGAGCTGCACAGCAAGACTCTTACCAAAGTAAGTACATAAATAAATAAATAAATAAATAAATAAAATAAATGTGTTGTATAGGAGATTAAATTGAAAAGGAGTAAGACAAACAAATGTAACAGTGTCTCTGCAGCTCCTGGGTAATTTGTTTCATTTTACTGTCCAAGTATAATTGCTATGTCAGCATTTCCTGGTCTACCTTAGACTTCATAAAACACTTGGTCACAAGATTCTAACAGAAAAAGAATTCACTATAGTTTCCTTCCTCCCTCCTCCAGAACAGGAAATAGGAGACTGGATAGTGTATGTGTGGCATGTGTGTTTTAAACAGGATTTATGGATGAGTGAAGTGAAATTTTTTGAGATTCAACTTCATGTTTTAGGGCAGAATTTGCTGTCAGGGAATCAGAATAAAGCTGAGGGTTTACAACCTGTGAGAGGCTTTAAATGTGGGGCATTGTTTTCCTTTTGCACAGTAGGTTGGCAGCTTGGCCTATGACCTGGGTTTCTTGAGCTGGAAGGTGGCACACTCTGGGGCTCTGAGGCCTTCCCAGTTAGTAGCTATGGGTATGTTTGTCTGCAGGTGAGGTCCCCATGCTCTCCAGCTTCCCTATGTCAGCCTCCTTTAGCCACACCATTGTACTGCTAACACTCCCATGTACACACTGAAACTAGGGCTCCCTTGCCTTGCCTACTTCTTGTACCTGCAACCTTGAGGATCAGGCCTTGGAGCAACTCACAAGTACCATACAATGAGGAATCTTAGGAAAAAAAACAAAGAAATCTCCAGAACAAGTCAGTCTGTGTGTGTCTGTCTGCCCCACCCTGTCCCTCTTTCCCTCCTCCCAATGGAGAATGAACCCAAGGCCTTTACCTTGAGCTATAGCCCCACTCCTTCATTGCTTTTTAAAAAATTCTATCTATCTATCTATCTATCTATCTATCTATCTATCTATCTATCTATCTATCTATCTATCTATCTATCTATCTATCTATCGAGACAGGTTTTCACTAAGTTGTTGAATTGCTGGGTCTGGGTTCTAACTTGCAGCCCCTCAGCCTCAGGCTCCCAGTTGAGATTCCAAGCATGCAGTACCACACTTGGCTCTTTCCTAATCTTTATTAGAAAACGTGCTGCCTACTTTACATACTTGCAGTGAATATTAGATGTAAATCCTATGGAAAGCACATGGTACATGGCCTGAAACATAACAGGCCATTGATAAAGGTTACTATCTGCTTTTCTTTTTTGCCTTTCCATTCCCTGGCCTGATTGTTTACCTTGGGTTGGCAGAGAAAATGATCCAGTTTTTTCCATTCCTAATCAGAGGTTTCTCACTACCCATTTTTTATACTAAATTTTAGTCTGTATTGAACATATTTCACTAAAGCAAAATGCCGTAAAGCAAAAATCATTTACTCTAGAATAACATTGCCTGCAGCATCACTTTTATGATGGAAATATTCTTGGCTATTGTCCTTTTGCTCTTTTATTTAGATTTTACAATCAGTTTATAAAGATTCATGAAAAAAGAAACCCTGTGAAATTGTCATTGGCTTCACATTTAATTTATGGATGATTTTAGGGGAAAAAAAGACACCTTTGTAACACTGATGTCATCTAGCTTTCTGTTTATTGAGATATTTTGAAATGTAGTTCAGTCAAGCCATATTTTTCTCTATGAAAGTCCTATTGGAAATTTCTCACAACAGAGTGATTCACATAGATCTTGATGTTAGAATATCCTTTGAGTGGACCTGAGGCCCGTGAACTACAAAAGGCAGTCTAGACCCATAAGGGCCAGGTAAGAGACTGTTGGATAGTCTGGGTAGGCAATGTCAGGAGCCTGAGCTTATGACTGCTAAAAGGGCAGGAGCCAGTGCATGCCAGGGACTTTTCCTAGGAAGACTGAACTGAGACTTCTTTATTCTTCACAGCAAAACAAGGAAGAGTAATATTTGCTGCTATTATTGGTAGCTCACTATGGGCCAGATACAATGCTGTCAGGTTATAGTAATCATTGCTTCTAAAAATGCTCCAAAGACATTATTCCTTCTGTCTTCCAGATAAGATGGAATCTCAGGTAAGTTAAGTAATTAGATCAAGGCCACCCAGGTGTACAGCATAAGTATTCAAATCTATATCTGCTCCTGTGCAAAGGCCATTGAAGACTCCCATCTAATCTTGGGCTGCCTCCAAGTTTATTGAAAGTGCTTTACTGAAAATGCACCAGAGCTTTTGAATTTTATGACTGAAACACAAAAATCCTGTTCTAAATCATACGAAGAAAATTAAATTGGGACGTTTACCTAGTTCCATAATGTCTGATAAAAGATTCAGATAAGTCCAAATTTATGAGATTGCTAAAATTTGTGTTATTGGGAGGAGGGTGGGCTTTAGGGATGTAGGAATAGTTTCGACTCCATCGAAAGCAGCAAAAGCATTTTTGAATTCTAGAAGTATTCATTGTCACTATTTAGAAAATTTTTTTTTCTGGTCATGTATTTCTGAGAATCATTTTCTGGATATTTTCTCTTATCAGGAAGAAAAAAAAATGAATGGTCTTAATTAAAATTTCTATTGTCTTTGCCACATGAGAAGGAAGCCCTTTGGTGTTGTCATGGTGATGTCTGAATACAACATGGGAGTGGGTAGTGATTGCCACCCAGAGCCCTGAAATGAGCATTTATCATATTGCTCACCCTCTGAGAGGCTTGTGGTACCAAACTGCATATTTCTTTAATTGCCTTTTAAATTCACCTTTGAGCCAAATCTGTGTGTGCAAGGGAATGCTCTCTGCTGCAGCCACTGTTACAGTCATAAAGTCTGAAGCCCTATTTCTAATTGCTTTGTGATCCTGGAGCAAAACAGCATGTATGAGGTGCTCATGAAAATTCTCTGAAAGTAATTAGGAACCACCAGCCTGTCACAAAACAGACTGCTACCACCTCTCCACTGCCTCTCCTCCTGCAGGCACCCAGAGGTCTTGGCTGATACACCTCCATGTTCCTGTGGGGCAGTCCATTTAAAGAGTGAATACTTAACACTTGGCAACTATGAATCTGCCACATGTCCCCAGTCCTCTACCATCCCTCCTTACACCCATCTGGCACACTGGAACCCTCCTACTGAAGACTGGCAGAGGGTAGTACATTTGGACAGTACAACCAAGCTCTCTATTGTTGGCTTTGGGGTTCTGCAGAGTCTAGTTGGGGTATAAGAAAGGGATTGGGGGAAATCCCTTTCTGTTACATGTTATAATGTGCTAGGTTTTCCAGTTATGTCTGCAGGTGAGGTCTGAAGAAGATAGGATAATGCCATCTCCTCTCATACCTATTCTGTAACTTTTCATGTATGATAATTGTAACAAAGTCAAGAATTTGCCATTACAGAACCTAGTTCAAGGTGTGTCTTCTCTTGTTTTTAGTCTGGGATAGAGAATCTCTTCTCTAAAATGGTAAAATGATAGTAACTACTTCTTCAAATCATAGTATCAGATTAGTTCATTCTTCATCAACTGCTAGTGTATCTTGATGGATTTGATTATTTTTCTCTGCCCCAAATGCACTTCTTGTGGTTGTAACTCCCCTGGCTTCTCTCTTAGCCCTGCTTTGCTACTTCCTTGCAACTTTCCTTAGATGGTCCATGTTCCTGGCTTTTCCAAACTTCTGGGATCTCCATTGCATTTTAGGCTTCTGTCTCACAGCTTCACACACTGTCCTCTCAGGGGCACACTGCCTGGCTTCCCAGGCCTTCTGGAATCTAGGTGGAAGCCTTCTTGTCCTCAGAACTCTTGTATTCTGCATGTGCCTAAAACCAATATCACATGGATCATGCCAAGGTCTGCTGCTAGCTGGATTAGTAGCCAGGTTTTCTTCTCTCTTCATTGTCAGGGTCAAGTGCATTGATTGCTGAGCACTCTGAACTAAATTCTGAGGAACAAATTATGCTGCCATTCTGGAACATGGCACTCTGAGGATTTCTCCTCAAAGCAAATTCTTTTGTTTTACAGTTTTCAGGTGGCAGAGGGTGGAGTCTTGCCATTTTGTGTGTGTGTGTGTGTGTGTGTGTGTGTGTGTGTGTTTGTGTGTGTGTGATGCCCTCAGGCCATCTTTTCTATTTCCCTGTTCTTTCCAACAGAGATCTTCTTGGCTCTGTCTTTGTAGTCTTCAACTTTCTTTCTGGCCAAATTCACAGCATTTTAAATCATCCTGATAGGTTCTTTGCTCTTGATTCTCAACATAAATCTGACTGAAAACCCCAGCAATAGCCATGCCACTGCCTCAGCATTTGATAGCCTTGAAATATTTTCTGCCATAGGGGCCAGGAGGATGACTCAATAGAATAAGTGCTTCCCTGGCAAGCACAAGGGCCTGAGTTCAATTCCCAGTTCTGCCCCCCCCAAAAAAAGAAAGAAATATTTTCTGCCAGATTAATCAGTTAGCCACCCTAATCTCAGTCTTAAGCAAAGTTTCTGGACAAATAGAGCAAAATGCAGACAAACTTTTTGCCAATTTAAAACACACAACACATATCATCTGGAGTCTACCAGCCAATGTAGTCCTTAACTTGGCCTTTTTAAAAAATGTATTTAGTACAAGGTCTCACTACAAAGCTTCAACTCCAGTGATCCTCCTGTTTTGAGCTTCCCCAGTGGTGGGATTACAGACACGTGTCACCATGCCTGGACTTGGTAGCTGACTCAGCATTCCTGAGGGCAGGGCCAGTGCAGCATGTGGAACTGGGAATGGAACCCAGTCCCTGTGCTTACCTAAGCAGGTGCTTAGTCTGCTGAGCTACCTCACTAGTCCTTAAACTTGGTTTTCATTGACAGGATTTCTATTAGCCTTTTGGTCTTCTGAGCTGTGACCAGAATCTCCCATACAGAATAGACAAAAGACTGTGACTTTCAGGGCTTCTCTTTTAGGTGACATCTCCAAACCTTTCCTATCTCTTCTCATAAGCCATTTCCAAAGGCTCCTGGACCATATGGTCAGGTATAGTCGCAACAATCCCACTTCTTAGTCACACATTCTGTCTCAGTTACTTTTTAGTGATTTCTGGGACAAAATACTCAACACCCAAAATTAAGGAAGGAAAGATTTATTTAACTCACAGTTAGTGGAGGTTTCATCTCATAATCAGCTGGCTCCAAAACAGACTGGCACATGGCAGAGTTCGTGGTGGTGGAAAACAACAAAACAGCAAGAGCAAAATGGGAGGAGCAGCAGCAGAGGCAGAGAGCAAGCCTCGCTCCCTTCCTTGATTTATTGAGTGTTCATTGTGTTCACATTATATATGAAGCAGGAAAAACATGACCACAGTGATCAGAGTGGGTGATAAATACCATGACCCCAGCCTACAGCAGGCCTTCCTGATCTTAAAGGACAAGCAGAATTTAGCTAGAGATGCAGACACAATTTTCAAGATAAGAGAGTGAGGGAGGAAATGTAAAAAGAATTAAGATGTGTAATTGCATGTACTAAATCCCCATGATGAGTATAATCATTATATATTGTAAATATGTATTAATTTTTTTTAAAAAAGAAGAAAAGGAATTGGTTCATACAATGATACTGAGGTCCCACTGAAGCATGAGTGTGTTAAGTAGGAGTGCAGAACCATTGGGCTGGGAACAGATAAAGAGCATTGTTTACTCTGCTGAGGTTAGCCTTTCTCAGAAGTGATGGTGGTGATGGGGATATGTTGGAGAATTTTAAGGCTGGGAGTGGCACAGTTTATAAATTTAAAGCTCTTATAGGTAGCTGTGTGGTAGGCCATAGACAATGAATTGGAAATGGCTGAGTACTTGGGTGCAGAGATAGGAGGATGACCTAAGGGACATCTAAGACATCTAGTGGTAGTGATCTCATTGAATGTGGCTGTGGAAATGGAGAGGGTGGGCTGCACTGGGTGTGGGAGTACAGCTGACTATAGTTATGGTAAGTAATTGGGAATGAGGGAAAAGAGATAGGCTGACTTCCAACATTTTGACCTGGTGCTAAGGTTGGCATTTTAGGAGAGATAGATTTTCCTTGTGCAGGACAGTGTTTAGTGCCCTAGGCCTCTAGCCCACTAGATGTTCTTCATTCCCTGTTGTAACAAAAATGTCTCTGGCATTTTTCCAGATTCCTCTGATTAAAAACCACTAAATGATGGTGATCTTCCCCAAGGTGGGGAATAAAAGAGAAGGGTACAAAGCAGTACTTTGGGAAGGAGGAGGAAGTTTTCATACTAGAGTATGTTGATGTAATGGTGTCCAAAGGACATAATAGTAGCAATATTCTCTAAGCAGTTGATTTGGTATTTAAAGAATGGATAAGGGTTGGTGAGATAGCTCAGCAGACAAAGTGCCTGCTTTGGCAAGTGCAGGGACCAGGGTTCAATCCCTGCCCTGCATACCCTGCTGGCCCTGCCCCCAGGGTATGCTGAGCCAATGACCAAGTCTGGGCATGGTGGCATACACCTGTAATTCCGGTGGTGGGGAAGCTAAAAGCAGGAGGATCACTCTGAGGCCAGGCTGCGTAGTGAAACTCTGTACCAAATACATAAATTGAAAAAGGAAAGAATGGATAGCACTTGAGACAGCTTTAGGAGCTCTTGCCACAGCAGGGCCAGAGCTTCCCCAGGGAGAGTTAGCATGAACAGTCCGGTAGGCAGCAGAACCACAATCGTGGGTCTTGTTTTTTTTTTTTTTTTTTTTTTGTCTTTGTTTTATTTTGTGAGCCAGGAAGAAATGATAGTATTCTAGGGCTGGTTTTCAGAGAAAGGGAACTTAAAACTTGGTAAAATAAAGTGGTATTTCCATTTTTTTTTTTTTTCCTAAAAGTAATTGAGTCCTTAGTATGTGGCCCAGGCTGGCCTCAAACTCCTAGGCTCAAGTGATCCTCATACCTCAGCCTCCCTCCTGACTAGTTGGGTCTATAGGTCCACACCACTGCACCCAACCCAAAATTCTCTTAAATTTCTTCCCTTGGCTCAGATAGTGCCTAGGTGGGCTGGGAAGAAGTCAATTTTGCCCATTTTAATTGAGGGCTCTTTTATTGTCTTGCTTTGTGGCCAGTGGGTCCACCTGTCTCAGTAACTGAGCTGTTACCATCACCACCTCTCTCTGTGCTTGAGGAAGAAAGCCCATGCTGATTTCCTTTTTTTCCTGCAATGATACTTTTCTAGTCATTCCCATCCCCCTGCACCCTCTGTGCTTGGTTCACTGATTAATAGCCACTTGAGGAATTGCAGGGAGGCGTTTAACATGCATCAGATACCATCACTAGCAGAGAAAGCAATTCACTGAGTACTGCTTCTGCTGTCTGCATCCTTCCCTGCTGACACAATTTGATGTTAGGGAATTGAGCTGGATCTGGAAAAGCAGAGTTTAAGTGTGTGATTCAGAGTCAGTGATGTGTAGCTGTCTTCAAAGTAGGAGGTGCACAGGAATAATGGGTAATACAGGGTCAGGGTGCTTTGCACACCCATTTCTTTACATTGTCTTCAAAAGTAGAAGTCATTCTTGGTTGCCAGTCACTAACAGGTTCTGACCTTTAACCTGTTATTTTCCAGTACCACCTAAACTGGTCTTTGAGTCCAACTGTAGAGTAAAAGGGCCTGAGTTGGTTGTTTTCCCTCTCTCCTTTTCTCCCTCCTTCCCTTTTCTCTCCCTCCCTCCCTCCCTTTTTCTTGCTTTCTCCCTACTTTCGCTTTTCTTCTTTTTCTTTTCTCCCTCTTAGTGTCCCTCCCCCACTATGTATTCCAAGCTGGCCCTATCACAGGCAGCATTGCAAGTGCTGGTTGTGCTCATAGTTATCTGTTTAATGTCATATAAATCCTTTCATAGTTATGATATTCAGTTTTGTAAAATGGAAATGTATTCACTAAAGTAATAACTATGGGTAACACCCCTTTCATACAACACCCCCCCCCCTTGTGTTAGTAGAAATTGAACTGGGGCCCTTGCACTGAGTTATATTCCTAGCTCTTTTAAAGTTTTATTTTACTTTATTTTGTGACAGTGACATTTTGCTAATTTGGAGGCTGGGGTCAAACTTGTGATCCCTCTGCCTCAGTCTTTCAGAGTATTGGGCTTACAGGTGTGTGCCACTAGGTCGGTTTTTATTTATTTTGAGATAGGGTCTCACTAAGTTCCCCAAGCTGGTCTTGAACTTGTGGCCCCTCTGCCTCAGCCTTTCAAGTATCTGGGCTTCCAGCCCCATTTTTGGTACCTGTAGATCTCTGGTACTTTGGCACTGTGAGCCTCTATTAGGGGTAAAGGGACTGGTTAGGTTTTCTTTTAAGCAGAAAGGACCCTACAAGAACGTCTGTTGACATGGTCATCTCCTCAGTGCCAGGCACCATCTGCGAAGCTTCCACTGCTGGAGTTGAGCTGAGATTGAAAACTAGTTCTGGTTCCAAACTTGTTTCCACTGACTTTTATGCATCTTCCCTGTCCTCTCCTCTCTTTGCCCCAGTGAGATAACTCAGTAGACTAAGCACGGGGACTGGGGTTTGATTGCTGGCACCACATGCTGTGCTGGTCCCTCTCCCAGGCATGATGAATCAGCCGCCAGGACAGGGCTACTGGTGCAGACCTATAATCTCAGCGCTGGGGAGGCTGAAAATAGGATCACTAGAGTCCAAGCTGTGTAGTGAGACTCTGTACTAAATACATTTAAAAAATAAAAGAAAGAAAAAGAAATACTAGTGTAAAACCAGAAAGGTTTGTTAGGCTAGTCACTTTAAATTCAGTGGTGTGCACACTGGAAACTCCTGATACTCAGGGTCCTATGGGTCAGGCACCTTCTGCCATCCGCATTCCCCAAGCTGGGACTCACCTTCCTGAACAGACATCACTAGGAAATTGAAGAGGAAACTTGTTTGGGTGGGGGTTTCATCTTATTTTTCCCTTTCCTAGAAGTGAGATAGGCAAAAGGAGCCCCTCCTCCTTGACTGGATGCCAAAGTCCTTCCCCTACCACTAAGGGTGGAGTGGTCCTACTTTCCACATGCTACAGGTCAGTGTAGGGGAGTAGCTTAGGGGTGACTTGGCAACCTTTTCCTCCCTATCTGTTTGGCCTCTGGCGTCCCCAGGCTCTGTAACTACCATTGCTAGAAGACCCTCAGAGAGGACAGCTGGAAGCTAGGAGGCTTTGCCAAGCAGGCGTCCTGAGCAGGGTAGGTTGCAAAATGCTGGGTAACCAGATTGAGAACACAGTGGGAAGCAGCTGCAGGAGGCTCCTCCCCCTGGAATGTGGCTGGGCTACTTTGCCTCTCACACCCAGGATAACTTTTATCTTTTCTAAACAAAGACTTTGAGCTTTGGTTCCTAGAGGATGTCCCCTGGGCTCTGGGCACAGCTAGCCCTCTGATCTGTGTACTGATACCTCACAGCACAGCCCTGGTTTATGTAGTAAAGTGTCTAAAGATCAGGATTTATGTGGGTCACTGTATTCTATACACCTGCATATGAATGCATATAGCCAACTTTTTGCCTGTTCTTGTTTTTCTGCTCACATTCCTGTTCTGTTCTTGAGCCAGGATGGAAGGTTGTGTCTTCTTTGGAGTGGGTGCTAGAGAGTTACTGCCTCTTTGTCACAACTTTTCAGCCCCAACAGTATGGAGATAATGCTGAAAGAAGAAAAATCTAGTGACAGTCAATGCAGGGTAGAACCAGGGTGTCAAGGACTGAAGGACTTCCTGTCCTCATTATCTTTAGCACTGTCCCATTTTACGGATGAAGTGATGAGGTGAGAAGGTAATACCACCTTCCCCCTCCACTCTTGTCTGGTATTATTTACCTTGAACGAATTAAGTATCCAAAGTAGGGCAGAGCTGACTGTCTGGCGTAGAAGAGTTAGAAGTCTCGGCTTGGATTCCAGCGTGAATCCTGAATCCTTCTGATGTGTGTGATTTAGACAAATAAAATTTAGCTTGAGGTGGTACAGTGTTGAAGTGACCACTAGGTGTAAACATCAAACATTTGAGCAGTTACGGCAATAGGTATTCAGGACTTCATTAGTCCTAGTGGTTCGTGAATGGATCCCAGTCATACTAAAATATTAAAACTGTCTCTAGAAGAGAAAACTTGGAAGATGAGTGGGCCTACTGTTCCAGTGAAAGAGGCTCTCAGGAGCTTATTTGCCCCCTTTGCCAAATGAGGAAGTAGCAAGAAAATGCCACCTGTGAGGAATGTGCCAGCACCTTTATATTGGCTTTCCTAGTCTCTACCAAGAAATGTGAGCCATTAATGTTTGTTGCATATTTTTAAAAATTAAACTAAGAAAGCTTTGAATAAAAGTTGTCAACTTTAAGCTTCCAGTGAGAAAGGTCTTAAAGAACTCAAGACTGCCACCCCAGTAGGCCTATGACCACCACTCTTGCTGCCAAAAACCTGAGAGCTAGCAGTAGGTTCCCAGCCATCACTGTATCTGATACTTCTACTTTCCCACCACCAGGTGTCTTTTCATAATCATATTCTCTGCATCTACCCATATATTCAAGCATCTTTGATTTGTATAATTACCATAGTATATATATTTCATGAATTTATAGATTAATAGAACTAGAGATGACCATATGGCCATCTTAGTAACCAGGCCAAGGGCTTACTTTTTTTCATTAGCAGTATGCTTTCCAAGTAGTTATTTTGGCCTGGACCTGAAGCTTCACCAAATAGAAGCATCTAGCCAGCATGATGGTCAGAGGCCATTCTGGCATTATTGATGCTCAGTACCTTAAAAAATACACCTTCCTGTGACTTCACTGATCTGAATTCAACCATCTTGTACCTAGAGAACAAATTAAATACTTTTTTAAAAATTCATTTATTTATTACAGTGTCTCGCTACACATCACGGATTCTTTTTTTGCGGGGGTGGGGGTCCCACCCTGGGGGGAGGGGCTGGCATGGCATGTGGTGCTGGGGATTGAACTGTGGTCCCTGAGAGGCGCTTTAGACCGCTGAGCTATCTTGCCAGCCCAAATTAAATACTTCTTGATAGTCCCTCAGAGATGAAGATGAAGGTAGCATCTATTTGTCCTGAGTCTTCTCAGACCATAAAACTGCAATTCCTTCGGTCATATGGAGGCTTTTCTCCTCTGGTCTGCAGGTGTGATTCCCAGACACAGATATAATGTTTGGGTTGGGTGTGATCAGTTCAGAATTTTAAAACTCTTGTTTTGGACTCTACCATTATTGAGTATTAAAGGAATAGTGGTCCTTGTGACAGCTTTTGTACATTGTATACTAATTGAATTTGTGATAAAGTAGCCACTAAACTAACACAGAATCTGTATTAGTTACCTAGGGCTGTCATGTTAAATTACCTCAAAGTTAGTGGCTTAAAACAACAGAAATTGGCTGGGCATGGTGGCACATGCCTGTAATCCCAGCATGCAGGAGGCTGAAACGGGGATGACTTCAAGCCTGGCTTATAAAGTAAGTTCAAAGACAGCCTGAACTACACTGAGACACCCTGTCTCAGACAAAAAACAACAACAACAAAATCATGTATATATTTTTTCTGGCAGCTCCGGAGACCAGAAGTTAAAAATGAACACGTTGAGATGCTTGATATCATCCCAAGCCCCTCTCTGTACTTCTAGTAATCACCAACTTTTCTTAGCATACCTTGGGTGTCACATACCTTGGGCACCACTCCAGTCTGCCTCATCTTGATAGGGCGACTCTCTTTGGGCTGATGAATCCAGAGTTTGTATGCTGGGGATCTCTAGCTGTAGAAAGTATTTTTTGTGTTTGCTAGTGTAAATTAGTCACTGGAAGATGGATTTTGTTTAAGGCAGGAAATTAATTCTAAAACAATGTTCACTGTTTTTTTTTTTTTTTTTTTCTTAATCTTTGTTTTTAAGAACCTAGTGTTAATTTATGGTTCCATAATAACTGTGACCTTAATTCTTTTAACCTTCCCAGGCCCCATTTTCCTCATCTACAAAACAAAGAGATTGGATGAAGGGAGGTTTGAGTCATTTTCAGCTCTAACATTCTTACTACTGTGATTTCTGGAGAGCAAGGGAAACCCTCTGAGCAAATAGGTCTCAAGTTGGCTTGATAAACTGACTGAAGTTTTATAACTTTTGACTAAGATGACAAATTATCATTCATAAGTTTGGAATCTGAATAATGCTGTATTGTTGTCCACCTTTGGCAGGTTATAATGACTTAGCTGCTATGACTCCTCCTCAATTATGCATCTTTCAGGAATAAGACACTGGGGGAATCTGATTGGTTCTGAAATAGTTATTAAATAAATGAATGTTATACTGATGAAAGTACTGATGTCACATGTCATACTTGGGGACAAATAATCCAGAGTCCTTAAGGTATGATCATTTAATAATTGTAAGCCTTTTATTCTTCTTGAGCACCAGCTGGAGCCACTATTTTTAGAACAGTGGCAACTTTTTGCAGCTGCTTTCTGGAGCAGTCTTCTTATCTGTGAACTGAGTGGCTTTTGAGGGCTGGATTCCAAAGCCTATGATCTAAGTGCCAGAGTAGGCCACTCATGATTTGGGGTTGGGGAGCTCTGTGATTTTGTTCCAAGAAAGACACATGGTCAGAGGCCCATTATGAGGTTTCTCAGTTGCATTCCACTGTACCTCTCTTCCTTGGGAACCCCTACCCCCCAGGGGGGCGGGTTCAAAAATGGCATTTTTGGTTGAGCCTTTCAGGAGTTTTCACTGTGTGGAAGAAAGTCTGGGGTGGCTTTACCTCTTCAGAAGCTTGGACTCATAGTGATCCTCCTGTTTCAGCCTTCCCAACACTGGGATTACAGGCATGCACCACCACACCTGGTTTTGGTGGCCAGGCTGGCATGCTCAGAGTTCCAGGGTCAGCATACTGGGAATTGAACCTGGGTTCTTATCTGGCCAGACAGGCACTTAGACCATGGAGCTATCTCCCCAGCTCTAATCCTTTTAAGTTGTTTTGTTTTGTTAAAGGGAAAGTTTTTGGCATCTTTCAAATTCTTGCTCTTTAAAGTAAGAAACCTTTACTCTTTAAAACAAATCTTAAAGGAAGGCCTTCTCTGAACTCAGTGGTTTTGGTACAAGATAGGGGTTGCAAATTCATGTCTGTAGAGATACAGCAGCCTGTGTGTATGCACTTCAAAATTTTTTTTAATAATCACTATTTATCTTTGGTTTTCCCAACTCTGACAGAGATATGAGCACAAAGAAAGCACTGTAAGGAAACTAGAAATGTGGGTGTGATGATAAATGACACTAGGCATTCACTCCCAACACTGGAAACAGGAGAGGAGACAGTGGTGGGGACTGTTGTGAAATAAAAGAGTGATTCTGCTTCTTATGGGCTCACAGTGTTGCCACGGTTTTCATTTTTCAGAGTTTTATTTTTATATGAAATTTTTCTATTTCAAAAATTTTGGCCAAATTTTTAACATCTGTAGAGCTAAAATAAAATTATTTTTTGACTAAAATTGGTTTTTAAGTTATCAGTGTAAACTCCCTGATACATGTTGGGGTTTGTTGCATGGGGGTTGGGCTTTGTAGCCACCCTTCTCTGGGGACTGGCCTGGGTGGTATGGGGTCTTAGGGAAGCTGTATGTGGAAGGGGCTGCTCATGTGCATCCTTGCATATGAGTGTGGAGAAGAAGTATATGACATGTGAAGTAAAATGTTAGTTATAGGAATATATTTTACTCTATACGTGTAACTTCAATTTGTGTATAACATTTTTATCTTTATTATTTTTTTGGGGGGGGCACAGAACCGGGGGTTGAACTCAGGCCCTTGTGCTTGCCAGGCAAGCGCTTATTCTGCTGACCCATCTCTCTGGACCCTATATAAAATTTTAAATGTATATTAATTCCATAAATCTAAAACCCAAAAAGATAACATAAGGAGTTGAAAAAGGTAGTTGCCTTTGAGACTAACAATGCAGTACAGGAAGGAAAAGGAACTGCTTTTTAGTTTATACCCTTCTGTAGCATGCAGTACTTGAAATTTTTTGGAGCAGGGAGTGTTTTGAGATTGGGTCTCACTATGAAATTCAGGCTGTGTAGCCCAGCCTGACTTCCAATTCATGGGGATCCTTCTGCCTCAGCCTCCTTAGTGCTGAGATTATAGGCATGTACTACCACGCCTGGCTAAATAATTTTTGAAAAGTAAACTGAACAGAGTTAGGATTAATTATATGAGGAACTAAAGCCTCTAAGGCTGAGAATATTGACAAAGGAAGAAATTCAAGTGGCCTGCAATGATCAAGAAGGGCCATATGGAAGAAAAGAAGCCTTTAAGATTAGGCAAAATTCATTAGGAAAGAGGACAGCAGGAGTCAAATCTCAGGAGTAGGAAAGACAGGGAGATAGTTAACTTGGCAAGAGAGGAGGGGATAAAGAAATGGCAAGAGAAAAGGAGGCTTTAGCAGTGAGGAGTTGTGGCTGGGGAGTGGGCTGTAGATAATGGAGCAGGGGTGAGTTTCATGATTAATCTGGGGACGACAACAGGATGAGAGCGCCACACACAACAGCAGCCTCTCACATACCTGCTTTGGGCTCCCGAGATAGCTGTCACTGATCCCTGCTAGGGTGTTGCCTTCAGGGGTTATCCCTAGGTGCTGATGAGTAAGCTTGTGGTACTTCCTGTTCCTCCACTCCTGGCAGCGCTAGCCTTGAAGCTTGCTGACCTCTGCTAGTGCCTGATGTGGTTCCTCTACATGTGAACCAGCACAGTTCCCAGGCATTTTAGAGGTTGTGGCCATTGACTGAAGTGTAGGCATTGAGAATAATTCCTACTCTGGAAATGGGCAGATCTGGATTTGAAGTTTGGTAGTGTGGTCTTGGGTAGTCTTGGATTTCCTCATTTGAAAAATGGAAATAATACAATTTTACCTTTGAAGGTGGTTTGCATTTAGTAAGTTGATACCTAGGAAATAGGTATACTTTATACTTCTGTATGTTTCTCCTCCAATCTGTATGATAAATATGAAATATATATCTATGATCAAATCAGTTTGTTTTGTGGATTAGAAACTCCTTTTTGGAGGAGGTGATCATATTCTTTTTTTTTTTTTTTTTGCGGAACCAGGAATTGAACTCAGACCCTTGTGCTTGCCAGGCAAGTGCTTATTCTACTGAGCCATCTCCCTTGCTCTACTGAGCCATCTCCCCAGCTATATTCTAATTGTAGTTTTTACCTAAAGCACTCAAAGCATATAGTAGGATTAAGCAAATGTAATTGGAATGGGGTTTTTGCTTTCAAACCTAACTCAGTCTTTATACCAATTGATTTGTGACTGGTTACAGTAGGTGATAAAACTATGGCACACATGCCACAGTGGGCATGTGGGCCAGGTTGTCCCAGCATTGCCCCAGCAGCCAAGGATCCATATAGGGGTAGTGTTGGCCCTTTGTTATAAATTAGTGGAGGGCCGTGGAGATGGTTCAGTGGAATAAGTGCTTCCCTGTTATAAATTAGTGGGTTTGGGATTGCAGTTTGTACACACATTCTTTAAAAGGTTCACCATCAGTGGATTAGATGTATCTGTAAAATGGCATTTATCTACTTGTGCTTAAAACAAATTTTGTCAAAGCAGTCCCCTTTAGGGTAATGTTAGGATGGCCCACAAGTCATTCATCCTTTCTGTCTGCTGTGGCATATCATTATTTTATTTGGTTTGATGCTTGCTTATACAAGTTTGGACGTCTTCTTAAAAATATAAAACTGCAGAAAGCATGTGAACACATTGAGGGAGCCTTTCCTAGATTGAGCTTCCTTGTGTTACAGTAAATCTTTTCTGTATTAAAAAATTATAAGGGCAGGCCAAATAGCTCAGCAGATTATAGTGCCTGCAAGCAGACACAGGGGCCAGGGGTTTGATCCCTGGGGCCTGCTGTGCCAGTCCAGCCCCCGGGGCGTGCTGAGACAGCAATTGAGACTAGTCAAGGTAACACCAGCCTGTAATTCGAGCTCTTGGGAGGCTGTACAGGTATATCACTTAAAGCCCAATCTAGTAGTGAGACCCTGAACACCCTGTAGACCCTTCCCTAAAACAAAAAAATAAAAAATTATAGAAGATTTGTGATAGGTGGTACAGTGTTAGGATTTACGAAAAACACAGAGGGTTCTAAAAGGGAAAAAATGTTAATAGAAGAAGTTTTACTAAAATTGTCATCTTATGTAGACCCAGAACAAAATCCCTTGTATTCTTTCTTATTCATTAAATATTTATTGATCATCAAATATGTGCCAGGCACTACTAAGCACTGGAACAGTACTGTACTATGAAAACAGTACGGTGAGTCTCTGACTTAAGAACTACTTCTATTCCAGTAGAACATTTGTAAGTCAGATTTGTTCTAATACCACAAAGTAAGTTATACAGTACACCTGTGAAAGTTAGTAACATATATTTATAAATTGGAGACTTACTGTAGTTTGTGCTCTGCAGAGCTTATATTGTATTCTAGTGTTCTTGTGTAGGTTTTGATGAAAAAAGCCACAGTCTTTTTCTGTGAATTTGATGACCCTATTTTTTTTTCCCCTGTCCTTGTTTCCAAGCCTGTTTGGGAGGTGAAAATCAGATGGTTAAATTGGTGCTGAGAGAGCCTTAGCTACCCTAAGCAGTAGTGAAAAAAATCCTAGATTGTTTCCTGATGGCTTGTAACTGTTCAGTCCTTTTCCTGTCCTCACTGGTATGAAATGTTGATGATAGAGTCATAATTTTCCAACACAAGTACCAATGGGGCTAACTTCAAGCTAGACTGGCAGGGACAAACTGAGTGAACAATTAATTTAGATACCAGAGCTAGAAGTTGGGCTCATTCTAAAGGGACAGCTGACTCCACAGTCTCAAGGAAGAACAGAAGCACTGGGCGAGGTACGTGCCTTGCTAAACTGTTTACTACTAGTCAGCGCTCCCTTTCCATAGTGGGGCGGTGACTCAGAGCTGGAACTGTGTTGCCAGATTTTAAGTAGGGGGTGGAGAGGAAGAAGAATGAATGAGAAGCTGTTTGATTTGTAACACCTTGGGAGGCAGCTGCTGCAGAACTGAAGTCGAGAGAGAAAGCAGGCAGATTGGGGGCCTTTCTCCATGTCTGACCCAAACCTGGATTTCATAAGATTGCGGCTGGGGAAGACATAATACCAAGCATGGAGCTCCAGGAGAGAGTGAGGCAGTCAGCTGTATTTCCCAGCAAGAATGAGTGACCAGGTTAGTCCCGTACTGGTTTCTGTTTGGTTTGCTGTGACATAGTTTGATTCATGAAAGCCAAGTAGTGACTGTGAGAAAGGGAGTTGTTAGGAGAGCCTGGAGTTAAATGAAAACAATGCAGTTTATATGGGGTTAGACAAAAGTATCACTGACCAAGCCTCCCTGATATTGTTACAAAGACTTTTCTGTTTGCAGGTAAGATCAGGAGGATGACTTTTCTACCTCTGTTCTTCCTGTTTTCAGTTACAGCTCTGCTGTGGTGGTAGGAGTTGTGCTCAGTAGATGGCATAATCAGAAAAGATTTCATCCCCAGTGTCTTAAAATGTACAACACCTGGTTTGGCCTTCTCATTTTACAGTTGAAGGGCCTGATTTATTTAAGAGTGAAACAAGCATAAAACTGGGTATTCTGAGCTTGAAAATGTTTCCTCTGAAGTTTTCAAAGGTGTGTAGAGTATATGTTCCTGGCTCAACACAACCTGCCAGAGAGACAGCTTTGCTTGGGCTTTATTTTCTGCATCATGAGGTTTGACCCAATGTGGGACAGAAATGTGGTTGAAGGAAGATGTCTGTTGTTCTTACACCACTTTGCCTAGCAGATAAGTTCTTTAAATAGAAAATTGACAGGAGGCAGTGTGTTATGCCTTAATTCAAAGGGAAGATAATGTGTTCTTGAGTCCTGTTGCAGGCTAGTTAATACCGGAGTTTGCAACATGGACGAAGGCAGAACAACTGAGAGCTAGCAGAAACGAAATAGAATAGGCATTGATAGTTGAAATGGGTCAGGCACATTTTCAGTACTCTTAATAATAACCTTGGTGGCTTGGAATTGTCTGCCTTTTTACAGATAAGCTCAGTAAAATCATGCACTCATTGAAGGTCATATACTGCAAGATCATGGCAGGGCTGGGACTTGAACTCTTTAATCTGCAATTTAACTTTGACTAGGGTTCATGTGGGCCTCATGTGGTCTTTCAAGTGGGTGGTCTGACTCCCTTAATTTACAAATGAGTCTGGAACCAGAGAGGCTGAGTCTCTGGCTGTGGAGCTGGTTGACAGTAACAAATGTAAGCTTCCATTACTTTGCTTCTCTGATAACTTCCCTAAAAGAAAAGTTAAGGGAAGGGCTCTGAGTTTGATTTCCTCATTCAGCCAGGAGTTCAGGTTTAACCCTTTCATGGGAATGGAGAGCTTATGAAGCCAAAATGAAAATTCCTTTTTACCAGGTAGCGGTCATAGGAACAAGGACTCTTTGTAAGTCTTCAGGAAGCAGGCAGTGTGTAATGGGAGTTCACTGAATCAGAGGAGGTACTTTACAAAATGAATTGGCCAGTGAACAGCTATGAAGACCTCTGGAGGACCTGTGAAATACAGAGCTTTCTTAGAGTTGAGAACTTCAGGCTGTTAAATCCAGAGTTTGGAGAGGACAGTCTTTTCTCTTTGCAAGGACTCCATTAGTTTCCTGACTACTCTGTACCCTACTTTGTCTATGCCAGGCCTTCCCCCTCTGGGCAGGAGAGCAGTTACTGACCATCTCTCAGGTGGTGGGCCTAAATTTTTCCTAGATTTGCATGTCACTGCCTAGTTGGTGTAAGCCAGATATGGATAGGGTAGAATTGATTAAGTTCTGTGTTGGTCTGCTCTTTGCTCTCTAGGGTGGTAAGGCTCCCCAGTCTCAGTGTAGGACCCTTCATTGAAGATCCTGTGGGCCCCTGCCACCCCAACTCTTTAGGATTCCATGATGAATCAAATGGCTAAGGTTCCTAAAGCAGATGAGTTTCACACAGCCTCTCCCTGAAGTGGCCAGTTCTTTTTTTTTTTTTGGCGCAGAGAAGATTGAATTCAGGCCCTTGCACTTGCCAGGGGAAGCGCTTATTCCACTGAGCCATCTTCCTGGCCCTATGAAGCGGCCAATTCTGCAGGAGCTCAGCGTCTGCTGCGCAGGTTCTCCTATTGCTGTAGGAGACACCCAGGAAGATGTGTTTGACTTATCCTGGCCTTCCAGAAACCTAGGATTGGAAGTAAGGACAATGGGAGAATAAACAGTGATATAAGCAGAGCAACACAACAGTGTGTAAAATCAGTCACCAAATTGTGGGGCTTATATCAAGTGCTCTTCTGAACGTCACAAAAGGGAGATAAGAGGTGATGTTTGTATCCTCCTATGTGTTTTTAATCAGTCAGTAATTTCCATTCAAATGTTTGCATTCTATTCTTTGATTCTCACTGTTGAATATATTAACTTTTTTTTTTTTAATTTTTTTTATTTTGGTGTATATGTGTGGTACTGGGGATTGAACTCATGACCTTGTGCCTGCCAAACATGTGCTTATGTTGCTGAGCTATCTCCCCAGCCCTAACTTTCATTTGTGTGTGTGGGGGGGGTTGTTACAGAGGAGGGCAAATTCCTTCAAATTATGTCACAACACCATTTAAGAGTGTCATGGATAAGTCATTGGTAGAGTGGGCTCTCCCTTTTTCTTCCAGTAAGAACCAAAGCCAGGGGTGTTTTGATGGTTAATGGCCATTAGGTTCTTATCTCTCTGTTATTTGGTTTCAGAGACTGTAGGGTTAGCTAGTTCACTTGGACACATAGCCTTGATTTAAGGCAGAAGTCTTCTTAGTTTTATTCATTCATTCAAAAATATCCCTGAGTACCTCCTGTATATCAGACCCTGCCACAGGCTGTTATAGTAATAAAAAACAGCAAGGTTCTTGGTCTTCTGGATTTCACATGCTAGACAGGGAGAGCAACAATAATCATACACCTACACAAATGAGATAACAGTTGCTTGCTGGTAACTAAAGTAAGATGATGTGCTATGAAGTGACTTCTGGGAAGAATTTTGATATAGTGATGATTCTGCTATGTCTGAATGACAGGAGATTGGGAGGAAGGGCACCCAGGCTGAGAGGACAACTGTACAGAGGATGTCAAGTAAGAAAGAGCTTGGTGTCCAGGAACGAGATGAAATTTGGGGCTGGAACCCAATGGGCAAGGAGAAAATGCTACACAGTGAGGCTGGAGCTAGCCAAGTCTTAGGGTTTTTAAAGCCAAAGTTAGGAGCTTTTGTTTTGAGATAGAGTCTTGCTATGTAGTTTATTTTTTATTTTTATTTTTTGTGGTACCAGGGATTGAACTCAGGGCCCTGTGCTTGCCAGGAAGGCGCTTATTCTACTGAGCTATCGCCCCAGCCCACTATGTAGTTTAGACTGGCCTTGAACTCATAGCAGTCCTTCTTCCTCAGCCTCCTAAATGCTATAATTACAGACTTGTGTCACCATGCCTGTACACAGAGCTTAGTTTTACTCAGTTTGGATGCACTGCTTTTGCAGGGTTAATGGAGGAGAATGAAATCATCCAGTTTATATTTTTAAAGCTCCATCAAGTTTCCAATAGACACAGAACCTATAGTGAAAGCAGAAGGAGCAGGTAGAGTCCATCATTATGTCCAGAGCAGGTGCCAACTCAAAGATGGAGATAAATGAATTAACAAAGAGCATGTTCTGTCATTAGAAGTAATAGTATCTGCATGGATGTTTTATGTGGAAGTTAAGGTAAAGAAACAGGATGATGCCAAGGTTTGGGGTAGTGGTTGTGTTACTAAAAAATAGGAAAGCCTATGGAAGTATTAGATTTGTGGGAACGAAGGATGATTTTTCCTCCTAAAATTTATACCTTTTAGTCACTGCCATAGTCAGTGCAGTTGGGTTCAACAAATACTAACTTTCTATATGCTAAATGTTCTTCAAGACTTTTCATGTGTCTTATTTTAATATCTTAACAACCATTTTCAGGAACATTTTGATCTCCTATTCTCAAGTGGAAAAACAGGCTCTGAGAGGCAAACAGACTTGCCTTGCTTTGTACCACAATCTTCTGGCCCCAAAGCACTGGGCTGACTTGTTGCTCAGGACAGACATTGAAGAAGACTGATTAAGCTGAGCTGGCATTTCCCCGGGGAGAGAAGATGAAGGCTGCTCCTTGTCTCATCAGGACCTGATTCCATGCTTCTGGAAGAAAGGCCTGTCAGCATTACCTGTATGCAGTGAACTATTATAAATCTTGACGTTTTCAATATTGTGCAAACTTGAAAGAACAATTTAGTAAGATTCTCAGCCTCCTTAGAAACACCACATTAGGGCCGGGGAGATGGCTCAGTGGAATAAGTGCTCCCCTGGCAAGTGCAAGGGCCTGAGTTCAATTCCTCGTTCTGCCAAAAAAAGAAATAAGAAACAGCAGCAATGCTTTCCACTAACTGAGAAATTTTATATTTAGTAAAATAAACCAGGGGCTGGGGACATGGCTCAGTGGAATAAGTGGTTCCCTGGCAAGTACAAGGGTCTGAGTTCAATCCCTGGTTAAAAGACCAAAAGGAAATTAAGTATTGAGGAAATGTGGAGATGCTGTTTTGAGTCTTGATTGCTACCTCTTTATTGAGGGGACCAAATGAGAGTTGAAAGAGGTTGTTAGTTGCTTGTGTTCTTAGAATTTCATTTTCTCAGTAACCTGTATTAGGTTACCAACAATGCTCAGTTTTCTTGAGATCTTAGGATTTAGAACAAAGGTAGTAAGTACCTTAACAAGCCTAGGGCAGTACTGACTCTGGCTTCAGCCTGTAGGGCAACTCTTTCGCAGTGTCTTAGGAGCCCCTTTGAAGAGCCAGAAGGTTTGGGAGAGGGCAAGTACTGCCAAGCATACCAGTGAGATCTTCCCTGGAACTCCTCTTCTGACTTTTTAGGCCAGATACTTTTCTTACATTTTAAAGCTTGGGCCAGATGAGAACTGGTACTGGTAGAGTTGGTGGTGGTGTTTTCATACTTAACATACCAATGCCACCATTGTCAGAAAGCCAGGCCTATCACGGGATTCAGACCTCCATTGTTGATCATCTTTCACATAATTCCATAATTTCTTGCCGCCACCACCCCCTTATACTACTAATTAGAACCTTTATGTTTAATTAGCCAGAATCAGGGCTCATGCTAGAGTCAAAGTCTATATAAATGGAAAATTAATCTTTCAAAAACATACTAAGGAACTGGAGTGCCCACTTACATCTACACTAGCCTTGTCCATGGGTGTAGGTGCGCTCTTCTGTTTGGCTTAAATGGTCTCTAGTTCACCCTTTATTCTCTGTGTATTCATTTCCAGCTTTCTGCAGGGCCTGGCCCACTTCTCCCTAGCCCTGGGCTTGTGAAGGCTTGCTTACTTACTTGGATGTTTACCCAGACTCCCCTGCCGCCTTCCCACCATGCTCTCTGGTATTTCTGCATGTGTGAGACTGGCTGCCTTATCTCTTTGAACAGGTGTTGCTGGGAGGAGACCTGGGATTTGAAAAAGAAGACTACATTGCATTTTAGTTAATTTTCCAAGTTGCATTGTCAGTAGACTGAGGAGAAACAGAAGCTCTTATGTGAAGGAGGAAGAGTTTTCCATGCTCTCTTGAAACCAACCACCTGACTCCCCATGGGCCCATCTCTACTCCTAGGGAGCAAGGTAGCAAGTCAGGTTCAAGAACAGGTATTTCAGGGAATGTGCCTGTGCCTGTTAAATGTTTCTTGACAGGCTGAAAGGACCTGATACACTTCATGGATTGTAGAATTGAGAAATGCAGAAGACTTGGGGCTTGGGGGTTAAAGAGACAGGATCTTGAGTAAAGATAAAGGACTTGCAGGCCCTAACAATCAGTCTTTGTTTGGTAAGGATGCTCCTGGGGAAATGGAAGGAAGTCAGAGGGAGCAGTATATAGGGATCACAGGAGTCGACAGTGACTGGGCAAATTATCTACCCTTGTGGGTTCTACTTTTCTCATTCATGGCCTGTGATCCTTTTGTTTAGAGAACGCTGAACTAGAAGCTCTGACATTAGCAAACTGGGTGCATTTGATAAAAAGATGATCATAAGATCTTAGAATTCAGGAGGCATTATTCTGTTGTTGCTTTTTGTATTTTTTTATGTATGAATCTTTTCTAAAACTCCTTTCTAAATTCTGTGCTCCAGTAATATCAAATACATTATCTAGAGCCTTGTTTTCCTTATCATGAGAATGGAAGTACTTGTGCTGCCTACCTTGTTGGGTAGTCAGAAGCGTCCAGTAAGATGATGAATGTGAGTGATGAAAGCCTTGTATGGATGTGGCAGATAGTGGTGTTGGTACTGATTGGCACAGAAGGCAGCATCTATATTAGGGCCTGATGGCAGCTATTTTTGTTAACTTTTAAAAATTACTAGCTGGGCATGATGGCATACAACTATAATCCCAGCATTTGGGGGATCTGGGGCAGGCTGATTGTCATGAGTTCGATTTGAAAACAAATCAAACAGCCTTATTTTTAACATTAGAATGTGGTCTTGTTTATGCTTAGAGTTTTCCCTTTGAAGCTCAGGATTCTCTTTGCCAAGATTGTTGGTTTATTTAAACCAGTACATCCTTGGATGGGTAGCCTAAAAGTTGTTGTATGGCAGCTGGCTGCTGTTTCTGCTTCAGGGACATAGGAAGATGTCTTACTGCTTCCACTTTGCAGAGATCCACCAGCTAATCTTGTGGCAGGATCAAAGGCTACACAAATACTGTTACTGAGAACTGTAGCCCTGGACACAAGGGGAAAGAGAGAGTTAGCTAGAGAGGGGCTAATATGGGGTGGTGTTGTTCTTCTGATTCTTTCTCTTTAGTGCTTTCTGATGAAGCCAGGAACTTGACAGCCTCAGGTTCCTACGGGAAGGGCAGAGCATTGTAAAAGCATGAAATTTAGAAATAGAGGACCTGGATTCATGTGCCGGTCTTACCGACAAAGTTATACAAGTCACTTCTCTGAACTCAGTTTCTTATATATAAAATAGGGTTAATGTATAAGAAAATTCTGTGTAAACTATAAAACCCTTCAGTGGTAGTAGTGGATATTGTTGACATTATGAGCAGGCATTTTCCCTGACATCATGTGGAAATGAAGCTGGCATAGATTAAAATTTATATCTTCAAATTCCCTGGTGAGTGAAGATGACTGTTTTTGGGCAGAACCAGGGATTAAGATGACTCTTTAGAAGAAGCTGGATGCATTTAGTCTAATGATTGAATACAACAGAAAGGTTTCTGAAACAGGTTTAAGCATAGTTATTTCTCATCCTTATCACAGCTAAATGTGTGATAAGCCCCAGCTCACACCCCAGCTGCTGCCTGCCAGATGAAATCTTAGGATTGTACAGGCTCACCAGAATCAGAAACTAGGAATTGAGAACTGGTTGTGATTGGGAAGAGTAAGGATCTATCTAGTAGGTGTGGTACACAGTGGCAAGCCAGGGAGCATCTCAGCCTGATGGTGCTAATTTGTTTAAGATCTGGGCCACTCTGTAACCCTCAGTGGTCAGCTTGCCCTTAGGCACTAGGGAAGAGGCAGGTAAACTATGTAAGCCTTGAGTTTTTCTGTTTCATTCTTTGGTGTTGTTCTGTTCTGTACATAACCTTCAGGGAGACTGAGTGGTCAATTTTGACATCACCAAACTGAGATGATCTATTGACTGACAGTGAAAGTATTTTAATTGTCTGTATTGAGGGTTTTAAAAAATGACCATGCCCTTTGATTCCGTAATTTTATCTCTGGGACTTTAAGACAGTAATTTGAATTGTGATGATAGGGAACCTTTAAAGCACCCAGCATTAAGAAGAATGTACATCTAAAATGTTAGCACCATAGGGTAAAAACATAGGTGCCCTGTGACTTCTTTTAAAGTTATATGAATGAAAGGTTTACAACTGTATGATGGGATTATTATTTATTCGTTTCAACTAAAGAAAACAATGATATAGGATATTTTCTGCATGAATAAGATGAGGGAAGCAAGGTATTTTTATGTGCAGTATAATACCTTTTTTTTTTTTAGTGATACTGGGATCAAACCCAGGGGTGCTTCACCACTAAGTTATATCCCAAGCCTTTTATATTTTTTTGAGACAAGGTGTCACTAAATTGCCACCTCTAACTTGAAGTCCTTTTGTTTCAGGCTCCTAAGTAGCTAGAATAAGATAAGAAGGAAGGAACAGGCCTTGGGACAATACTCAGGTAAATCTCCAGATAGTGACTTTATAGGTAACTTTTTCTTTCCAAATTTTATAAAATTTTTAAGACAACTATGATTTTCTTTTTGGATTGGCAAAATTTTTTTCCCAATAAATCAAACTCTTATTTATAAAAATTATGTTAGTGAAAGTTTATTTGTAGAATAATCCAGATAGATCCAACTCTTCTAAAAGCCAGGCAGCCTTTGTCAACATATAAAAAACCTAAACACTTTGGTTATTCCTATCAACTTGGGGTGAAAGATGGTTTCTTCTAACTTTTAAAAGGGTGATAGAAACCCCATGATGTTAAATTGTGTGGCTCACATTGCAGACTTGCGCATGTGTATGATCTCATCACAACTGAAGACACTTTGTAGTAGGGGAAGAGTTTTAAGAAGATAGAATTTGCTGACTGGGTGGTTAATTTTTAGAATTCCTTCCCTAGTTTACAGGTTTTGAAAATGTCTTCTGGGGGCTGGGGAGATAGCTCAGTTGAATAAACACTTGCCTAGCAAGTATAAGGGCCTGAATTCAATCCCCAGTTCTGGGGGAAAAAAAAAAATGTCCTGTTTCATTTGTTCTTGTTTTAGCTCCTATTAAAGTTTTTCAATAGTACCTCAGTGTATTAGAGAAAATATAATACTTCATGAAATGTTGTCTGAGATACTGTGTTCTCTTGAGCCAAGAGTTCCTCAGAATTAAAACCTCTACATTTAGGTGGACTTTGATACCTAAACTAGAAATTCTTAGTTTTCCAATTTAAATTACTTCTAATAGATCAAAGATACCCCAAAAGAAAGACCCAGGGGTCCTTTCTCCTGAGGAATCTGTAATGACCCAGGGGTCCCCAGACATTACTGATCCGTTGTTGTGAATGTAATCCTTTCCATTTAAATGACTTCTCATTTATCTTCTTTCTGTCTTTCTAGCCATAACCAGCACACCACAGCATTTAGGCATCCTGTGACCGGGCAGTTTTCTCCAGAAAATAGTGAATTCATTCTTCAAGAAGAGTAAGTACTTCTGTTTATTCTCCTTATTTCAGGCAGGTTCCATTATTTAATCATGCGACCATGAGTAAAACAAAGCTTGTTGGATAGAGAGGCTTGGAGTGGTTGGTTGGTTCAAAGTAAAATGTGAGAATTCTATTATTGAGGGTCTAGCCTTCCCTAAGTAGTAAAATGTGGAAGAGGAGAACTGATACAGGGATATGCTGTGGTTGGTATGATCAGAGCCTCTTCCAAGTCCCCTTTCCCCAGAAGCATCATCTAACACATTAGTGATGCTTTGATGAGACTATCTCATCTGCTATGAAAATAGTTTATACACACTCAGAGAGCAGAGCTGCTTCCCAAGGAGACCTTCCTTGAGAGGCTAAAACAAGGGTCTAGAAGAGAGGAAGGTGGTGATAGACACTGTCCCTGAGCATTTTGAGTCTGTTCTGTTCTTTTTCTAGCCTGGAAACTTTGCTGCTCCATGGCAGTTTTAGCCAGGCCTCTGGAGTGCCCAGAGCCAGGTTTGCCACCAGGGGCTTTCTACTTAAAATGCAGGTACAGCCTAAGCTGGACATGTTCTTTTCCAAAAAATGAAGGGAGGAAATGTGTACAAGTGGTTCATCTGAGACAGTTTATCTGAAGAAAGTGCTTTCTGTTTGAGAAGGTACCTTTTTTTTTTTTTAAATATTTTTCCTCTGCTCAACCCTTAGATGAGATATAATCTTAAAATAAATGATAAGTATTTGTATTTTTATAACATTTCTGCCCCTCAGTTCTTGCCCCTTTGAGCTTTTCATTAGGGAAGTTTAAAAATATTCAAAAGTACAGAAGTATAGTAACAAATCCAATGTATTTATGTTAATTTCATTTTTACTCTTTTCTTCATTGCCTGGATTATTTTGAAGCAAATTTAAAACATCATGTCATCTTTGTAGTATTTCCACCTTAGAATCATTATCCTACTAGGAATCTGTGATTATGATAGCATTGATCGAATGTTTACTCTGTGCTGGAAGCTTTACATGTATATCTCTTTCACTAACCCTAAGAAGTAGACCATCATCAGCATTTTAGAGATGAAGAGACTTGAGATTCAAAGAAATAGTCACTGTCCAAAGATACATGGCTAGGAGTAGAGAGCCAGAATGTCACCTTAGGGTAGCCAGGCTGTAGAATCTGTACTGTGTTTGGGTAGTGTTTTGTTCAGTCAAGTCAAATCTCGGCCCTTGTTAGAGTTGCTTGCGAAGTTCTTTTTGGTCCTGATCATCCAGGGGACACGATGGTCGAACTCTGGAATTAGAATGCTGACTTTTGTCAAGGTGTATTTGAAATTGAATCCAGGGTTTAGCACTGTGCTATAGCTCAGACTTCTTTTTTTATTTTGAGTCAGGGTGAGGCTAACTCAAAGCACTCAAATGCCTGTGTTGCACTCAAATTTGTGATCCTGTTGCCTCAGCCTCCCAAAATGTTGGGATTCAGCTGTGTTCACCACATTTAGCTCTGACGTTTGCGCTATAGATTGAGCATCCCTCATCTGAAATGCTCTGAAATCTAACATGTTTGGAGCATTATGTTGGCCCTTAAGAAGATTTTCAAATTTGGGGCTTGTCATGCTCAACTGGTAAGTCTGTGCCAGCAGTGTCAAACCTATGACATACATGCTGCAGTGGGCTGTTTGTTATCATTGAAAACTCTAAAAGTCTTCCTATCACTGGTCTATGCAAATACTCCAGAATTTGGGAGAACTTTCAAGTCTAAAATACTTCCTATCTCAAGCATCTTAGATAAGAAATGACCTCCAGCTAAGGGAGAGAGTAAAGGGTAAAGATTATCTTGCCTCCTACATTGAGAAGGAGCTGCTATGTAAAGACAGCAACAAATCCCTCTACTTGAAAGTCAGGATGAATTTGTTTATAGAATCCTGGAGATCAGAAGCATCTGGAGATATTACAGTCTCCTTAAGACATTTGCAGCCTGGCTATGGTTAGATCTGGAGAGTCCATCAGAACCCTTAGGCTGGGAGCTTACCAACTTCTGTGGGAGATGCTAGACTACTAGCAGCTTCTTTCTCTACATTCTTTTGTCACACTTTGTTTTCAGCTGCTTCCTAACATTCTATTCCTTGACCACTTCTGTGAAGGTAGCCTCTTTTCTCCCACCAAGTAGGTCTGGAAGAATCTCAGTTCTGTGTAATTTCCAAGGAAAGGATGTTCCTTGTTTTCAAGATTTCCTGGGACTATCTGCTTAAAGAGGACAGGTTGACAGATTCTATTGGTCAGACATTCCTTGCAGCAATAGAAAATCTTTTAGGCATTGACAGGAAAGGAAGATTATGAACTGAAGTGATGATGCCTGCACTTATCTATAGATCTACGTTGTGTCAGGGACTGGGCTGGACTCTACAGCAAGACCATCATGAGCTTATTGTCTACTGGGGAAGACAAAATAATGAAACAAAATAACAAATATAATGTGTTTGTGATAGAGGAAACACAGGGTCCAGAGGGTGTTAATTAAAGGGACCTCTCACTTGTACCTTTTGGATCTTAGAATCCTCAGTCTTGGGAGTGGCTATGGTTCAAATTTAGACCTTTGTGCTCAAGGTGAATGACTTGAGAAAAACCAAGGAGCAAGAGGATAGAACATGGAGGATATAGGTGTGTGTGTGTGTGTGTGTGTGTGTGTGTGTGTGTGTGTGTGTGTGTTTCCTTTTGCATTACTGGGGATTGAACTCAGGACCTTACACTTGCCAGCCAGGCACTTATGCCACTGAGCTATATCCCAAGTCCCATAATACCATTTTTGTCATTGTGGCTTTATACTATAACTTGAAGTCTGGGATTGTGATACCTCCTATATAGCTCTTGTTGCCCAGGACTGCTTTTGCTGTTCTATGTCTCTTTTAGTTCCATACTAATTTTAGGATTGTTTTCTATAAATGGTGAGGAATAGTGTTGGTGTTTAAATTGGGATTGCACCAAATCTATGTATCAGTTTAGAATGTGACCCTTTGACTATTGATTTTGCCTATCCAGAAACGGGCTATCATCCATTTTCTTGTGTCCTCTTCTATCACCTTTCTCAGAGTACTATATAGTTTCACTGTAGAGATCTTTCACTTCCTTGGTTGGGTTTATTTTCAGGTGTTTAATTTTTCTTGATGCTATTGTGAATGGTTTTGCTTTCCTAATTTCTTCCTTGATGAGTTTATTATTGGTATCTATTTATTTGTTTGTTTTTTGAGACAATGTCTATTTCACTCTGATAGTTTGATTCTAGTAACTGTCTAATTTCTTTGTTAATTCTTTCTGTGATCCATTGATTGCTCAAGTGGTTACTGATTTATTTATTTTCAAGTGGTAACTTTAATTTCAATGTGTTCATATAATTTCTGGTGATTCTTTTGCTGTTTATTTCTATTTCTATTACACTATGATCTGATAATATTCATGGAACAATTTTGATTCTTTTGCTGGGCTAGCATGTGATCTGTTTTGGAGAAAGTCTCCTGTGCTGCTAAGAAGAGTGTGTATTCTGTTGTTGTGTGGAAAAGTGTAGATATTTATTAAGTCCATTTGTTTCAAGGTTTGGCTCAACTCTGATATTTCTTTTTTTTTTTTTTTTACTGCAGTAATTTTATTTTTATTGAGAAACAAATATCTATGAGATAGTTTCAAAGCTGATTAATAGGACAGTTTCAATAATTAATGCATTGTACATGGTTATCTTCTTAGTGGTTATCTATAATATAAGAAGCAGAAAGGATATCCTGTCCAAACATTATTATCTTTGAGTTAAGCAAAAGTAGCTATATATTCTAACTATTCCGTATATACAAATACAAAATGTTCCTTCCTTTGTAACCCCTCCCTTTTTTCATAATTTGTTTATGTGTATTTTAACTTGAAGAGTGAAAAATAGGGGCAAAAACAAATAGAAAGAATGACATAAACAGGGTAACATACAGCAATATGTATGTTACAGATTTTCAAAACGTGCATAGCTAAATATATATAATAAAACAATCCAACACAGATCAGCAGTCCACAATAGAAGTGGGTTATTCACAGAAGTTGTTGACTTGGGCCATTCACAGCTCATTATATTAATATGACTTTACTTTATAGGCCTCCATTTTTATGCTTTTCTGCTGGATGGTTAAGACTGAGTTAAAGCAAGACCTATATAACAAGAAATGTAACTTTTGTATCTGATAAGGTCAGTCAAGTACCCTCAGGGTGTATTCTGTAACCCTGTACTGCACTTTGTAGTTCACTTGTCAGTATCAGCCATGTGGATGAGTCATGGCCCTTGCTTGACTAATTTGCTCTCTGTTAAAGCCTTAGAGAAAGTTTCCTTTCCATGTGACTCTCCTTAGGCACACTGTACATCATTGATCACATTCCTCTATGGCTCCATAATCTCCTTGGTCAGAAAATTTGGGGCACAACTAAGTTCCATGATGTTACACTACAGGTTCTCCTATGTCCTGAGTCTTCGCTGACCTTGAAAGGCTAGGGCCAAAATGTTGACTGACCTTGCAGACTCTTTTTCTCCAATTTTTGATCTACAAACTTAGGTTGTTAACCCTCCAAAAGAGAAGCTTATTATTACCCTGCAACATATGCAGTTCGATTTACTCACATTATTAGTCTATCAGACATCATCGGCATAACATGGAACATGTATTTTCCATCAAGTATTGAGATACTAAACTAACTCTTAAGTCCATAGAGAATATGAAAAAGAAGAAAAATTTTTTAAAAAATACAAATGAACATTTACATATATTTGCATAGATATTGAGAAGTCCATCCATATACAGCATAGTAGCATGTAGCAGGACTGTCTTGTGACTTTTTTTGTCTTATTTTTCATTTACTACCCTTTAAAAAAGGGCAGTACAGGAATTAGCTGATATGTCATGACAAGAAGTACATATTTAGAAGACCAGAATGACAGGCATTTGGAGTGTGACCGTGATATTACACTTTGTTAAATTCAGTGCAGTTACTTGGTTCACAGTTATCAGAATATATAGTTAGTTGGGGTGAGAATCCTACGACTTCATGTTAGTTTCAAAAATCTGATGTTTCTCAGGATCATTTTCTTACCCATCTGGTGTGTATAAGTCTTGCCTCTGTCATGTTTCTCAGAGTTTCCCCTTGCCCTCTCCTCATTGTCCAATCCTCAAGTTCTCGCTTTCTTTTTAATTGTATTATATATTTCTATTTGCAATTCTTCTTTTGAGTTATACTAGGGAGACTATATGATATTTGCACATGTGAGTCTGGTTTATTTTGCTAATAAGTATGTCTTCAAATGGCATCCACTTCAATATGAAGGCTTCAAGTTTATCATTCTTTACAGCTGAGTAATACTCCATTGTATAAAAATGCCACATGTTTTTGAACCATTTGCCCCTCATGTGAAGGGCATCTTGGTTGTTTCCAAGATTTGGATGTCACATATTGTGCTGCTATAAACATACATACACATATATCCCTATGATATGATGTTTTCAGTTTCTCCGGGAAAATTCCCAGTAGGGGTATAGCTAGATTGAATGGGATTTCCAGTCCTAGTTTCTTTTTTTTTTATTTTTATTTTATTGAAGTATAAATATCAATGAGATAGTTTTAAGATACCTTGACAAGATGGATTTGATAAATTAATACACTGCAAACAGTTTTCATAATGTTTTGGTATCATAGAAGATGCATACATGATATTATACTTACAGACATTATTATGCCATGTGTCTCTTATCAGTAAATTAAGAGAGTGTAGCTATTTGTGTATCTTATTTTTTATACCTGAATTACATCAAAGATTCAATAATTAATACTTTGTACCTTGTTATTTTCTTAGTGGTTGTCCATGGTACTAGAAGCCGACATAATATCCTGTCCAACCACCATTAGTGCAAATCTTGCCTCTCATAGAATTATGTAGAAGCACGGAGTTATCTGTCCCAACTGTACTGTCCATACACACACATCATCATTCTTCCTTTCTATACCCCTTCCTTTGTCTACACCTGTCAAAGATGGGCACTCCATTGTCATTCAACTAATTTAGGTGCCTGAACTCGACAACACAATCCAACACAGTCCAGCACTCCACAACAGTAGTGCGTTATCCAAAGTGAGACCCTGTCTCAAAAAGACAAAAAAAAAAAAAAAAAAAAGAAGAAGTTGTCGACCATAGCCATTTACAGCTCAACTTATTATTATGGCCCCCGGTGTATACCTCATTTTTATACTTTTCTGCCAGATGGTTAAGACCTAGATAGAGCAAGACCTATATGCTAACACATGTACTTTATGTTTCTTATGAGGTCAGTGAAGTCCCCTTAGGGTTTATCTTGTAGTCCTGTACCTTATTCTGTAGATCCTTTGTCTGTGTCATCCATGTGGATGAGTCACAGTCAATGCTTGACCAGTTTTCTCTCTGTGATAGCCTGAGAGAAAGTTTTCCCTCCATGTGACTCTCCCCAGGCACACTATAGAACTTCAATCTCTTTCCTCTGTGGCTCCATGATCTCCTTGTTCAGAAAATTTGGAGCTCAACTGAGTTTCATGATGTTGCAGTACAGGTTCTCCTATGTCCTGAGTCCTCACTGACCTTGAAAGGCTAGGGCCAATATGTTGGCTGGCCTTGTGGCTCTTCTATTTCTCCAATTTTGTTCTGTGAACTTAGGTTGTTAACCATCCAGAAAAAAAAGCTGATTAGTATCCTGCAGCATATGCCATTCACTTTGCCTTATCTGACTCAATTGTTTTTAGTTGTTGTACATTTCCATTTGTATTTCTTCTTTTTGCTTCTTATACTAGGGAGACTATATCATATTTACACATGTGTGTCTGGTTTATTTTACTTATGAATATATGTTCAAGTGGCATCCACTTCAGTATAAATGCTTCATCAGTCCTAATTTCTTAAGGAGTCTCCACATTGATTTCCTTATGGTTGTACCAGTCTATAATCCCACCAGCAGTGGAGAAGTGTTCCCTTTTCCTACAACCCCTCCAACATCTTTTGTTGACTGATTTTTTTGTGATAGCCATTCTTTCTGGGGTGAGATGGTATTTCAGTGTTGTTTTAATTTGCATTTCATAGATGACTAGTGATGTGGAGCATTTTTTCATATATTTATTCACTTCTTTGATTTCATCCTCTGAGAAGTGTGTGTTCATCTCAGACGCCCATTTCTGGATTGGGTCTTTAAATTTAAGGGCCCTGATATTTTTTAGTTCTTTATAAATTCTTGAGAGCAGATGTTTGTGTGCCTGCTTATGAGTTAGGATTTTTTCCAAATTTGTGGGTTTTCTTTTCACTTCGTTGGTAATTTCTTTCGACATGCAAAAACTTCTCAATAACAGGTGGTTCCAGTTGTTAATTCTTTCAGGTGTTTCCTGTGCGAATAATGTTTCTTCATGGAACTTTTTGCCTACCCCTGCGTCTTCAAGAGTTTGTCCTACTTTCTCTTGCAGGAGATTGAGTGTTTCCATTTTAATGTTAAGATCTTTAATCCATTTTGACTTTAGCTTAGTGCATGGTGATAGACCTGGGTCAAGTCTTAGTTTTCGACACGTGGAGAGCCAGTTTTTCCAGCACCATTTGTTAAAGAGGCTATCTTTCTTCCAGTAAGCATGTTTGGCCCCTTTGTTGAAGATGAAGTGGTTGCGTGTGTTCATAGAGGCCTCTGCATCTATTCCATTGGTCCTCAGGTCTATTTTGTTGCCAATACCATGTTGATTTTATCACAGTAGCTTTGTAGTATATTTCAAGTCAGGAATTGTAATGCCTCCTGACTTATGTTTGTTGGCCAGGATTGCCTGTGCTATTCTAGGGTCTTTTCTGGTTCCATATAAATTGTAAGAATGATTTCTCTAGGTCTGGGAGGTATTTTGCTGGTAGTTTCATGGGGATTGCATTGAATCTGTACAACAATTTTGGGAGTATGGCCATCTGTACGATGTTGGTTCTTCCTATCCAGGAGCAGGGTTTATCTTTCCATTTTCTGAAATCCTCTATGATCTCTTTTTTTAGAGTACTATAATTTTTCGTGAAAAGATCTTTAACTTCTTTAGTCAGATGAATTCCAAGATATTTCATTTTCCATGGTACTATTGTAAAAGGTACTGATTCTATAGTTTTCCTCTCAGTGTATTTGTTATCTGTGTAGAGGAATGCAATTGACTTTTGAGTATTGACTTTGTATCCTGCTATGCTACTGAATTTGTGCATCAATTCTAGTAGCTTCTTTGTGGAGTATTTTTGGGTCTGCCAAGTAAAGTATCATGTCATCTGCAAATAGTGATAATTTAACTTCTTCTTTACCTATATTTATTCCTTTTATTTTCTCCCTCTTGTCTTATGGCTATGGCTAATGATTCCAAAACTATATTGAATAGGAGGGTTGATAGAGGACATCCTTGTCTTGTACCAGATCTAAGAGTAAAAGATTTTAGTTTTTCCCCCTTTAGAATTATATTAGCCATTGGGTTTTCATAAGTGGCTTTTATTAAATTGAAGTAGAGGCATTCTATTCCAATTTTCTGAAGGATTTTGAACATGAATGAGTGTTGGACTTTGTCAAAAGCCTTTTTTGCATCAATTGAGAGGATCATGTGGTTTTCAGTTTTTGCTCTATTGTTATAGTTTTTTACATTTATAGATTTGCAAATATTGAACCATCCTTGCATCCCTGGGATGAATCATACCTGGTCATGGTATATGATCTTCCTGATGATTTGCTGTGTTCTGTTTGCTCAGATTTATTGAGAATTTATGCATCTATGTTCATGAGGGAGATTGGCCTGTAGTTCTCTTTTTTAGTTGTGTCTCTCCCTGTTTTTGGTATCCGTATAATACTTGTCTCCAGGAATGATTTTGGGAGAACTGTTTCCTTTTCAATTTCATTGAAGAGTTTGTGGAGTATAGGGATTATATCTTCTGTAAATTTCTTGCATAATTCAACTTTGAATCGATCTGGACCTGGACTTTTCTTTGTCAGCAAGCTTTTTATTACATTTCGTATTTTGTTGGCTGTTACTGGTTTATTGAGAGTTGTTCTATCTTCTTGATTCAGTTTTGGTAATTTGTACCTTTCTAAGAATCTGTCCATTTCTTCTGTGTCTTCTGTTCTGTGAGCATAAAGATTTTTGAAGTAACTATTGATAATCTTTTGAATTTCCACTGGGTCTGTGGTGATTGCACACTTTTCATTCCTTATTGCTTGTATTTGAATTTTTTCTTTCCTCTTCTTTATGAAGTTATCTAGGGATTTATAAATTTTTTAATCTTTCAAAGAACCAGCTTTTTGATTCATTGATTCTTTGAACTGTTTTCTTCATCTCAATTGAATTAATTTCTGCTCTAACCTTTATGATTCGTCCTGCCTTTGGGCTCTGGGTTTGGTTTGCTTTTCCTTTTCTAGATGTTGGAGGTGCCACATTAGTGTGCTTATTTGTTCCTGTTCTGTTTTCCTAATGTGTGAGTTCATAGCTATGATTTTCCCTCTGAGAACTGCTTTCATCACATCCCATAAATTCCAATAAGTTGTGGTTGAATTTTCAATGAATTGTGGATATTGTTTAATTTCTTGTTTAATTTCATCTGTGACCCACTGATTGCTGAGTAGGGTGTTGTTTAATTTCCATATATTTAGGGTTTTTTTACTGGTTTCTTTTGTCATTTATTTCCAGTTTTGTTGCACTGTGGTCAGATAATACTCATGGGATAATTTCTGGTTTCTTTCATATACTTAAGCATGACGTCTAGACTAGTATGTCATGTGTTTTGGAAAATGACCTGTTTGCAGCTGAAAAAAATGTGTATTCAGCTGTGGTTGGGTGGAACACTCTGTATATGTCCAGCATGTCCCATTTGTTCCGAGCTGCAGTTCAGTTCTACTACTTATTTGCAAATTTTTTGTCCAGTTGATCTTTCTTTGTAGGATAAGGTGGTATTTAGGTCTCCTGTTAAGATTGTGGTATTGGATACCAGATTTTTCATGTCCATTAAGATTTGTTTTACATACTTGGATGCTCCCGTGTTTGGTGAATGCATATATATATGAGTGTTACCTCTTCCTGTTGAATTCTTCCCCTAACCAGTATATAGTGTCCTTCTTTATTTCATTTGATCATTTTTGGTTTGAAGTTGAGACTGTCTGAGAACAAGTTTGCTACCCCTGCTTTTTTCTGCAGTGCTGGGGCATGTAGTATTGTTTTCCATCCTTTGACTTTAAACCTACCAATGTTTTTTTGAGTTAAGTGTGTTTCTTGTATACAGCATATTGTTGGGTTTTGTTTCGTCATCCACTGTGCCAGTCTATTTCTCTTCATTGGAGAATTGAGTCCATTTACATTGATGGTTATAATTGAAATGTGTTGATTTATGATTATCATGTTATTTACTTAATGTTTACTCCTTTTTTCCTGTGTGTTTGCCCTATTTAGTGGGTTTCTTCTGTTCTTATTTGTGGAGTTCTGGTCCTTGTGGTCCCTCTCTAGAACATCTTTCAGTAGCGTGTGTAGGGATGGCTTTGTCGTCATGAAATTCTTTAGTTGTTCTTTGTCATGGTAGTATTTCACTTCTCCATCAAACTAGAAAGAGAGTTTTGCAGGATATAGTAGTCTGGCTTGGAATTTGTTTTCTTAGAGGACTTGGAGAACTCCGCTCTATGCTCTCCTTGCTTTCATGGTTTGTGAAGAGAAGTCTTCTGTAATTCTGATGGATTTTCCTTTGAATGTGATCTGCTTTTCTCTTGCAGCTTTCAGTATAGTATTCTTGTGTTGAATTCCTGGGATCTTGACTTTTACATGTCTTCATGTGTTTTTAGTTGGGTTCAAGTTATTTGGTGTTCTGTATGCTTCAATTACCTGAATGTTATGATTGTTTCCTCATATTTGGGAAGTTTTGTGCTATCACTTTTGCCCATATTCTTTTTTTTTTTGTGAATATAACATTCAATTTATTATTTCTTTCTCAAGAGAGTTTTCTTTGGTCCATTAAGACCAGCTCCCCTTACATGGGCTTTGGTGGAGGTCACAGGGCAGCATCAGCAGGTCTAAATCAGGGTGGAGGAGTTCAGTCCTTGCGAGCTTCACGAGATAGATTTCTGACCACTTTGCTGTGAATAGCACAACTCACACAGTAATGCAGCTTCACGTACAGCTTGGGAAGCACATAACCGTTGAAGATACTCACTTCGGAAATGTCCCTGATGGCAGCGGCCTCCACTATGTTCCGAATGACAAATTTCTTAATGGCCTTATCCTTGGGTATGCACCGGGCGCAGTTCATGCAGCAAATGGGCTGCACATGACCTGACCGCGGCCCTTTTTGGTGCGACCATTGTTCCTTCTTTTGTTCGTCATCTTGGAAAGAAGGTCCTGAAAGAGCCCATGTTGTTTTTGTATCATTTGTATTGACTCCTTCTTTCTCTTTGATGCCTATTAGTTTCACATTGTTCATCTTGGCATTGTCTTACATGTGATGGATTATTTTTTCCTGCATCATCGTTTTTAAGAGATCTTTTCTCACCTTTTCACTAGCTGCACCAGCATCTTCAAGATCTGAGACCCTGTCTTCGCTTTCACTCGAACGGTTTTGTAGATTCATGATTGAGATTTTAAGTTCTTCTATATCTCTTTGACTCTGCTTCATTCGATCTATTTCTTTCCTGTATTGCTCATTCAAGGAATCTGTCATATTTATAATATCCTCTATTTTTTTGTCAATGTCTTCTTTAAAGGTAGCTATTTTTTTACTGCAGAGTTTTTTTTTTTTTCCAAATTGGGTTTCTTCCATATATTTCTGTAATTGATTCTCTACTTCAGATGCTATGATTTCAAAGATTTTTTTTTTTTATTTCAGAAATTTTTTCTGCTCTGAGTTCTTCTTTACCTTTTTGCTGTTTTTCTTTGCCTGAGACGCTGTTAATTCATATGTTTCAGCTAGAATAGTGTTCTCTGCACTTTTTCTGGGTAGGCACTGGGTTTCCCCCATATGTTTCTGGATTTGATTCATTACTTCTGATGCTGTGTATTCAAAAATTTTTTATTTTAGGCGTTAATTCTGGTCTGAATTCCTCTATACCTTTCTGCTGTTGCTTCCTTGCTTCCGACTCTGTTAATTCATTCATTTTAGTTGAGCTAGTGTCCTCTGCACTTATCATTGGTGGGCTCAAGGCCTGAGATTGCATTTGGCTCCTTGTTTTTATCATGACTTATAGCTCTGACCTCTGACCTTTGGTGTAGAGTTTTGGTGCAGTTCTAACCTTAGCACCTTATGAAATTCAGGTATTGTTACACCAAGTTCTATTTCATGTAGTTTTGCCTGGCTTGGGTCTGGCTGCTGTGCTCACCTCCTTCCTGTTGCTGTCCTTGGAGGTGAGCATGTTGTGCTTCTTTGAAAAGATGCTCTGCTTCTGGATTAGCTGTGTGGTTTTGACCCTAGTCTCAGTGCAAGGACTTCAGCTGCAGAGTTTCACCCTAGGCCTTTGTGCTAGACCTGGGTTGGGTGTGGAGGGGCATGGGGGGGCAGGAGAGCATAGAAGCTCCCTCACACACTCACCAGCCCTGGGCTTTGGCGGGTCTGCAGGGCTCCTAAAATGGTGGTAGATGTTCTCACTCACAGGGCAGGCTGTGCCAAGTCTGGAGGGGCGAAGCAGGACCAGAGAATGCTGGGAAAGCTCTCTCTAGAGGGGTGGGTCTGGAAGTTCTCACTCACTGGGCAGGCTATTTTGGGTCTGGCGCTGTGGGACAGGACCGGAGAATGCTGGGAAAAGCTGTAGCCCTTTTTTTTGTTTAGTCCTTTCAGAGATGGATATTCCATTGGCATCTAAATACTTTAGGTGCATGAATTCAGCAAAACAATTCAACACAGTCCAGTAGTCCACAATAGTAGTGGGTTATTCACAGAATTTGTTGACTTGAGCCCTTCACAGCTCAGTATATTAATATGGCTGTACTTTATATACCTCATTTTTATACTTTTCTGCTGGATGGTTAAGACCAAGATAAAGCAAGACCTATATAACAAGAAATGTAACTTTTGTATCTGATAAGGTCAGTCAAGTACCCTCAGGGTTTATCCTGTAAGTCTGTACCACACTTTATAGATCCTTTGTCAGTGTCAGCCATGTGGATGAGTCATGGGCCTTGCTTGACCAATTTGCTCTCTGTTAAAGCCTGAGAGAAAGTTTTCTCTCCATGAGACTCTGCTTAGGTATACTATAGATGATCAATCACATTCCTCTATGGTTCCATAATCTCCTTGATCAGAAAATTCAGGACACAACTGGGTTATAGGATGTTACAGTAGAGGTTCTCCTGTGTCTTTAGTCTTCACTGACCTTGAAAGGCTAGGGCCAAATGTTGGCTGTCCTTGCAACCCTTCCTTTTCTCCAATTTTTCATCTGCAAACTTAGGTTGTTAACCCTCCAGAAGAGAAGCTTATTATTACCCTGTAATATATGCAGTTCAGTTTACCCTATCTCTAAATATCAGATATCATAGGCATAACATGGAACAAATATTTTCCATCAAGTATTGAGATATTAAACTTTTAAGTCCTTACAGAATATAAAGAAAAAGATTTTTTTAAAAATAAGAATGAACACTTGGATATATTCTTTTTTTTTTTTTTTTCTTTGCAGAACCGGGGATTGAACTCAGGCCCTTGTGTTTGCCAGGGAAGCGCTTATCCCACTGAGCCATCTCCCCAGCCCCCACTTAGATATATTTACACAGAAATTTAGAGGAACTTTTTTTTTTTTTTTTTTTTGGTAGAACCAGGGATTGAACTCAGGCCCTTGCGCTTGCCAGGAAAGCGCCTATTCTACTGAGCTGTCTCCCCAGTCCCCGACACAGAAATTTAGAAATCAATCCATTTATGGCAATGTAGCAGAACTGTCCTGTGACATTTTTTTCTTGTGTCTTATTTTTCATTACTACCTTTTATTTATTTATTATTATTGTTTTTTATGTCTTTTTGAGACAGGGTCTTACTATGCAGTTCAGGATGGCCTTAAGCTCACTTTGTAGCTCAAGCTGGTCTTGAACTCACAACAATCCTCCTGCCTCAGCCTCCCAAGTGCTGGGATTACAGGCATGCGCCACCATGCCCGGCCTACTACCTTTTATTTTAAAAAAAATTATTTGAAAGACATTATAGTCATACTTGGTATGTGATGACAAGAAGTACATATTTAGAAGACCAGAATGACAGCATGAACCTTCTATTGCACATTGCTATCTTCAGTGTAACTGCTTGGTTCATAAGTATCAGCATATATAGTTAGCCAAGATGAGAATCCTACCAATTAACTGCTAGTTTCAAAAACCTGCTGATGTTTCTCAGGATCATTGCCTTACCCATCCAGTGAGTATAAATGTATGGTTTTGCCCCTGTCATGTTTCACAGCTTTTCTCCTTGCCCTCTCCTCATTCTCCAGTCCTCAAATTCTTGCTTTCCTTTTTATTGTGTTATACCTTTCTATTTGTAATTCTTCTTTTGAGTACTTATACTAGGGACACTATATGATATTTACACATGTGGATCTGGTTTATTTTGCTTATATCTATATCTTCAAGTGGCATCCACTTAAATATGAACTCTTTGAGTTTATTATTCTTTACAACTCAGTAATACTCCATTTTACAAAAATACCACATCTTTTTCAACCATTCCTCATGTGATGGGCATCTTGATTGTTTCCAAGTTTTGGCTATCACATGTTGTGCTGCTGTATACATAGGTACACATGTATCACTATGATACGACATTTTCAATTCCTCTGGAAAAATTCCCAGTAGGGGTATAGCTAGCTTGAATGGGATTTCCAGTCCTAGTTTTTTAAGGAGTCTCCACAGTGATTTCCATAATGGTTGCACCAGTGTACATTCCTACCAGCAGTGGAAAAGGGTTCCTTTTTCTCCACAGCCTCTCCAACATTTGTTGTTTCTTTGTTGATTTTTTTTTTTTTTGTCTCATTAATCTGTTTGTCTGTGATCATGGGATATTGAGGCTTCCTACTGTAGTTATGTTGATGTTTATTTGATCTTTTTGATCTTTTATGTCCATTAGTGCTTGTTTTATGAAGTTAGATGTACCAATGTTTGGTACACATATGTTTTGTTTCTTGGTTCATTTTGCCAATGTGTTTCTTGATTAAGGCTTTGAGACCATTCACATTGAGAGTTACTATGAAGAAGTATTGACTTACTCTTGTCATTGCATTATTTTGCATTCCATTATATTATTTATTCTTTTAATGAACCAGCTCTTCAGTTTATTCTTTGTATATTTTGCTCTAATTAATTTCTGCTCTCATCTTTGTTGTGATTTTCTTCATACCCTTTTGGTTAACTTTGATTTTCTTCACACCCTTCTTGATATATTAATTTTTATCTCTTTGTTATCTTTGAGAATTTTTTTGTAGTGCTGATTTGGTGGTCATGAATTTTTGAGATGCTTTTTTTTTTTTTATCATGGAAGTACTTTAGTTTTGAAAGATATGTGAGTCTGCATTGGAAATTGATTTGTTGTTTGTTTAGTACATGAAACACTTCATTTCAAGCTCCCCTGGTCTTTAAGATTTATGTTGGGAAAAAAAAAGATTTTATGTTGAGAAGTCTAATGTAATTCTAATGGGTTCACCTTTATAACTGATTCATTGCTTTTGTCTCACAGCTTTTAAGATTTTGTCCTTGTGTTGGACTTCTGGGATTTTTTACTATGATGTGACATGGTTTCTTTTTTGATTTTAGCTAGTTGGAGTTCTATATGCTTCAGTGATTGTATATTTAATTCCTTCCCAGTATTTAGAAAGTTTTGCAGTGTTCTGTAAACAGATAAGTTTTATACCTTGTGTACTGTCTTCCAATTTTTCACTAATTTTTCAATTGTTCTTAATCTTCTTTGCATCACCTAGTGGCTGTAGGATCCATATTTCATGTTTTCTTGCTGTTTCTAAAGTATCTTTGAGTAATTGGTCTCTGATAGCAGCCCTAACTTCTAGTTCTCACACTCTGTCCTTTAATCTCTAGATTTCTTTTTGGAACCTTCTTGTGGACTCTAAAACTGGTCATTCACATTTTGTTCAGCTTTTTATTAGTGTCTTGGGGCTGGGGAGGTAACTTGGTGGCTGGCGAGCATAAGGACCCAGGTCTGATCTTAGGTACCACATGCCATGCTAGCCACTGAAACTGGCCTGGTGGCCTATAATACCAGTGCTGGGGAGGCTGAGACAGGAGAATCACTACAGATCAGAGCTGCATAGGGAGACCCTATAGCAAATAAATAAATAAATAAATAAATAAATAAATAAATAAATAACATTAATAGCTTCTATAAATGTCTTCCCTCCTTCCATTATTTTTTTTAATGAAATCTATTATATCTGTTTAATTATATCTTCTTTGAGCTCTCTAAGGTTGTCACTGATCTGTTTTTTAGTCTCCTTTGCTATGTATTCACATAATTCAGCTCTATGGCTTTTATTCTTGTCCCACTCAATGCCAGCAGACTTTTTTAAAGGCTTCTTGAAGGAAGGCTGTTGGAAGACAAGTATGACATGTGTATGGGCCATGTGCAGCTTAGGGGAATGTGGCCAAACTTGGTGGGTTCAGATAGCAAAAATAATGACTTATAGTGGTTTGTTCGCCAAGAGGTTGGAGAAAACATTGCACAGGAAGGCTGCAGGTAGTTATCTAGATTGTTTCTTCCTAAAATACATCTAGATTTACCTCTAGGGAAACAAAAGTTAAGTGTGATTTCCTCTCACAGAAATTATTTTTTGAATGGATTTTTTTTTTTAACAGATTTTTTTTTTTGGTACCAGGGATTGAACTCAGGGAGAGTTGCACTTGCCAGGTTGGTGCTTAAGCTGCTAAGCTCTATTCCCAGCCCCAGAAATTATTTTTTAAATATACAATCAATGATTTTTTTATTTTATTCTTTTAGAGGAGCTTAATTTTGCTGTGTAAAGTATGATATGGTAAAGAAGAAAGTCTGGCCGTTGGTGTCCTTACACTGAACCCTCAGACCAATGACTTAATGACTTGCATAGAATAAGAATACCGGTTCTTTTTGTTCTCCAAAGAATTCTAAGGCCCAAGCCTAGAGTGTTATAACTATTTTGAACCCTCTCTCAGAGCCTCCACTGCCAGTTTCTTAGATCTAATTGTGCTGGAGCAGTAGTTGTCAAAAAGTATGGTCTCCAAACTAATATCACCTGCAGATTCTCTGCCCTCACTCAAACCTGCTGAATCCAAGTCTGGAGGCAGGGCCTAAAATTCTTTTAACGAGCTTCCCAGGGAATTCTGGCCCAGGAAAAAGCTTGAGAACCTCTGATTTAGGCAACCTGCTAAGCTTCTCAAATGTCTTCTTTTAATTTTATTTTTATTTTATTTAGTGCATTTAGCACAGTGTCTACAGGGTCTCAAAACAGATCGAACTCCTAGTGATCCTCCTGTGTTCAGCCTCCCAAGTGCTGGGATTACAGTGTACTACCATATCCAGTCTCAGTCACTGTCTGAGTGTGCCCTAGGTGTCCCAGTTCCTAAGCAGTTGCTTTATCTGCTGACCTACCTGGCCAGCCCTCTCAAGCTTCAGCTGCTTCCAGGTTTTTCTGTGTCTTCAAGATACCCATCAATCTTTGTATTGTAGTGACAATCTGAGATAGCTTTTAGTTAAGTACATAATTTTGTGTTCCTTTGTCTAAGAATTTATTTTTTTTATTTTTTATTTTTTTTACATTTGCTAAGCCTATCTTCTTAATGACTTCTCTTAGGATAGTGCCAGTGTGAGCAGGTGCATTTCCCTTACTGTTCTCAGGTATGGCTCTCCTGAGCTGTTTGGCATAATTGTGTATGCCCAAATGAAAGACCATTTTCATTTCATAGTGTAGAAGTTAAGAGAGGAGAGTGAAACTGATCTCTTGAGTGCTGAGTGTTCTACTCCCTGCATTAGTAAAGTAGAATCAGCCAGAAGAGGCTAAGGTCCAATATGGTAATGATAATAAACAAAATCTTAATGATTTAAAACAAGAAAGGTTTATTTCTTACCTTTACTCCCTGTCTGTCCATAGGTCATCTAAGGGCCTCTTCTCTGTCTCTTGTACTGAGGAAGCCTTCATTTTTGTGCTCTTATAGTAGCCAACAGCAAGAAAAGTAGAACTGAGTGTGCATCAACTCTTCCACTCTCACATCATTTACTAAAGCAAGTCTGAGGACCACCTCTCATTTCAGGGAAAGCAGGAAATGTACCTAGGAAGAGAGTGAGACATGTTTGTTTGGTAGCACAAATGACTACTTTTAATACTTCACAGTTCAGACTGATCAAGGGACATAGGACCTATTGTCAGTCACTGATGAAATGTATCTGCTGCATGACTAGAGTGCTTGTTTTCTTATTTTACCTTTTTTTATTAAGGTGCTTAGTTCTTGGCTTTTCATTATGCTCCTTAGCTGCCAGGAAGGGTGGGTATCAGTCAGTAGGCCCTGTAGCCTTGTGCAGGGCTAGCAAGTGGTAGAGTTGGGAATTGAATTTTGAATCTAGCAGTTCTGGCCCTAAAGATGCTTTTAAACACTGTGCAATACTACTTTTCCTCCCATTCCTTTCCCTCCCCTCCCCTCCTCTCCTCTTTTCCTCTCCCCTCTTCCCCTCCTCTCCTGTTCCCTCCCCTTTCATATAGTTTTTTTCAAACAGTCTCACTACACCACCATGCCCTGCTATACTATACTGCCTCTTACTTTGAGTTTTCAGGGGACAATTCTTGTTGTTGGCCATACTTAAAATGATATGCCAACTGAGGAGGGTGCTTAGAGATTTTAATTATAATTGTATTTGTAGTAATGAAATTTGATCAGTAGTAACTTTACACTTGCTTGAAAGATACCAAGGCTTCTAGGTACTCTCTGCTCCAGAAAATATTCTCAGTCTTTTATTGAAGGCCTCATTTCTAGTGATCAGATCTTTTAGATTCTTAAGTCTCTTTCCTGATTCTCAGTGGTCTTCTTGAATTGTGAACCTGAAGCCAGGCCCTTTGTGGCCAAAAGGACACACACAGAGGTCCTCTTGTATTCATTCTTAGCACGGGACATTCAGGGCTGTGGTTTTGTCCTGGGTGTTCACGTGCAGCAACCTTTTCTTGGCACTGAGCTACCCAAAAAGCCACTGACAGACTTCTTGGGAAGAAGAAGGAAGCATTCCTGAGTGGTGATGCTGGCAGCAGACTGTAGCACACTTGTCGATCCCCAGGCTCTGTCAAGCATTTCACATTAATGTGGGACCTCGGGTTGGAAGAAACACTCATTTGTTCATGTTGAAAGTTCAGAAGTTCATAGTGGTATTGAGAAGCCAGTTGCAAGGAGTGCAGGATTGCCTGGGAGCTTCCTAATTAGGAGAGAACCCTTGTTAGGCCTACCTATCCCAGCATTCCACTGGGTTTAGTTTGCCCCTTCCATTGAGGTCTGAGCAGTCTTTTGCTTTCTCACTGTATTATTTGGAAAAGAAACACTAGTTGGATTTGCCTACAATGCTATGAGTAGTAACTGGAGGACAGCTTTTAAAAAGATAGTCTTGTTGAAGGTAAGAATTATCTCCTTGATCTTTGACCTCTGTGCTGATGAAGATTCCTTTTACAGGTTATAGGGCAAGACTCTCCTAAAGCTGTTGCAGATTCTGAGCCTGGGGGTGGGGTATTGCCTGCTGCTAAGAGGAACAGGGGTGTCTCCTGCTAATTCTGCAGCTTAAGTTGGTAAAAATTGGTAATGAGAGTAGAAGTGTGCCAGAATTAAGGGCACTGCTCATGAACTTCCAGAGGAATGTGTCCTGCTGTTTCTCTGCTACATTGGGCTGCAAGGCCTATGTGTTGCCATCTGTGGCTGGTTGAGCTGCCACCTTGTCTCTAGTTGCTGGCATTCTTGAACTAGCTTTGCCTGGTGTATTTGGTTGCCATGGCAGCAGAAAAATGAGGAGAAATGGAAATACCTGACAAGCAGATGCAGAAACTTAACTGTTCAGTTTTCCATCCTAGATTCAGAGACAAGATTTCTGACAGTCACAGGTAGGAGAAGGGGGGGAGGGACATTGATGAAGCCTTTAGTTCACTCAAATGCCTAGGTATTGGCTTTTGATGTGATTGCTGTGTACGGCATTGACATTAGGGATGCGGTCCTTTCCACACAGCAACCACATCTTCAGCTCTGTCTCTGTTGGGTGAAAAATGCTGCAGTGTGGCTTTGCTGTATGTGGAAAGGAAGCTGCTGCTTGGAAACAGTGATTTTACTTGTTCCTGTGCCTTCCTTTCTTGTCCTCTTCTGCTGTCCTCCAGACTAGAAGTGCTCAGATTTCCATTAGAAAATGCCATTCTGTAATGAGAAGTGTGGTTGCTTGGGAGACTTGGAGAAACAGATAAGGATAAAGGAGAGCTCACCAGAGGCTAGAAGTGAGCATCTTTGAGACAGAGCAGAGCAGAGGTGGAGGGGCCTGTAGAGGTCCAGGCTCAGTTCTTTTCTTGCACAGGTGAAGAAGACACAGGACCTAGGATGTGGAAGAGACTGGCCCAAGCCCATACACTGAGTAGGGAATTTCAGTGCAGTGTTGTGATCTGAGGTGCAGGCAAATCTTACTGGATTTTCCCCTATATTGTTCAGACTGGTCTCCAATTCCTGGGGTGGGGTTAGGAAGTAGAGTCTGTATTTAGGAGGATTTGAGGGGGAAGGAGGAGCATTGTAAGCCATAGTTGAGTAATGAGGCCACAGTTGCAGAATGAGAACAACCTCCCCAGGGTGTTGGAGTTTACACTGCACATTGGCGGTCTGTCTATTTCTCTTTCTCTGGAAAGTGGGGGTGTGGAGATGTTTCTGCCTGTTTGGGATAAGAACTTTCTTTTTTTTCTTGATTTTCATTGTGCATGGCTTTTCCCTTAGTGGGTGTAAGCTCCTTAAAAAATGTGCTGGTGTTTGTGAGTATATCTCCTTCTCTTGTGCCCTTCCTCTTTAATAAGCACTTTAAGCTAAGCCCTTTTTGTATAGAATCCTTGAGAACAGAGCATGAATTTGGGGTCCATTTTCCAAAGACTTAATGAGATACAAGTGTCATCTGAAGAGGTCTTTTTAGTAAGAGATTTCTATTTCACCCTACTGTCCTTCTCTTCTCCCCTCTCCCCCCTCCCCTCTCTCCTCCCTTCTTCTCCTCTCAGAACCAGGGATTGAACTCAGGCTCTTGTGCTTGCTAGGGAAGTGCTTATTCTACTGAGCCATCTTCCCAGCCCCAAGTCATTAATCTTGCTGGGGCTGTTTCCTTATCTGCAAAATGAAATGGTAAAACCGACTTTGCAGGGTTGAGATAATACAGGATAAGTGCCTGGCACGTGGCTGCTCAATAAGTATTGGCAAGCAGCATCCTTCTTTAGTTTAAACTTTGTACCTGTTAGCTTTTTTTTTTTTTTTTGTGGAACCGGGGATTGAACTCAGACCGTTGCACTTGCCAGGGAAGCGCTTATTCCACTGAGCCATCTCCCCCGTCCCGTTAGCATTTTGACAGTTGGCTTCATGACCTACTTCTTGTGTATACAGGGCAAGGAAAGGTCTTGCTGTGGTTTCATTTTAGTACTTCAGTTCAAATCATTTATTGAAAGGCAGCTGAGGAGCCCATTAAACAAACCAACCCAATTTAGACATACCAGAAAAAATGGCTTCTGTATTTATAACCTCCCATTCTTGCTAAGAATATCAGTACTATATCCATTTGATCAGTATTATATGATTCAGCATTATACGATACACAAGGAGCAGAAGCAGCTCCTTTTATAGACATGGAAACTGAGTCAAAGAGAAAGACACTTCCTGCCCAGGCTCTCTTGACACATCCCTGACAGAGAATCAACTCATTTTAAAACAGGGCTTCTCCAGAGTAAAAACTTGTTGGTTCCTCACTTCTTTTGTTCACTTCCAGGGGGGAGGCAGTTGAGCTAAAACTCTAGCTCTTTATTTTGAACTTCAGCCCACACCCCTCCAGCAAAAGAATCAGCATTCATGTAACCAAGGAAAGTGAGGTCTTTGTTCAAACCATCCCACTTTACTTTGAGAACCCAGACAGCACAGAAACTGAGCAAGCAAGCTTTTAAGTTAATAGATTTTACCTAGTAACACAAGAATCTTGAGTGCTTTTTTTTGTTGTTTTTGTTTGTTTGTTTTGGTCTCTCCTGGGGACCAGGGGAATTCAGTGTGCTTTAGGGCATGCTGGGGAAAGCTCTATGCTTTTTAAAGTTACTGTGTGTAGGGTGTAAGCTCAGCTTTAGCTAGGAAGATGCTTCTTGGGTGAGCCTTGACAGTTGTGCACACTTAGCCTTCAGACTTGAGGACAGATCAAGTCCTTGCCAGCCAGGCTTGCAAGTAGGGAACACATCTGAAAGATGAAGCTGGCTAAAGCAGATGTACTAGAGCGTTCATGTCTAAGCAGGTGGTATCCCTCTTTCATTTCTGTCTATGCAGGAAGCTTATAACAGGAATGTTTCTGTAGTTGCTGCAATTTACCTCTAAAGTTTCCAGGCAAGTGAGGAATTAGGAAACTTTTTCATATCCCCATTTTTTGATACTACTGTTGTTCCTCAAGAATAACCAAGTCATAATCACTCTTGGAGAACCTGTAAGAGTTTAGGAAGGTAGGTCTTGTTACTTGGGTGGGTAGCATGCACTGTGTACTTTCAAAAAGCCAGGTTTGAACTGCCTACTATGAAGGCAAGCTTCATGTTGGTAGAGACATCACAAGTTTGGATTTTAGTTTTCCTTATAAGCTTTTTTTAGGTGAGGCTGAGCAGATTAGCTCATGAGGAGTGGACTTGTCCCTGTGTGTGTGTGTGTGTGTGTGTGTGTGTGTGTGTCCCCGTGAGTCTGGGTCTGTGTCTCTGTCCATGTCTCTGTCCATGTGTCCGTCCCATCCCTCCCTTATGTTCAGTCCTTCTGAAAACCAGTCCTTCTCTAGCTTTAATCTCTTCACAGCTGGCTCCCCAGGAGCTAAATTTCTCACTTAGCCAAAGCTGCAGGGCAGTCATCTTTCTGTTAAAGAGGATGTGAGGCAGGGTTGGGCTGTGGTAGTTAGGATTAGAGATTATAAGTACAAGAATGGCATGAGTGTCCTTTTTTTCTAGATTTCATGGGCCAATCACAGATCTAGTCTTTTCTTTGCCCCATAGAGGTAGAATGCGATATCTATCTATTGGTGGCATGTGATGCAGTCATTTACAGTGATATGGATGGTTTTAGAATAATTGGGAAATTAAAAGTATATATACATATGTATTGCAATGTTTTAAGGAATAGCATGTAAGAACCTGAATATAATGTGATTGTAATTATGTACAAACATAAAAAGTACCATTTCCTCAAACCCAAAACAAATATGTAAAAAAGAATGAATGTTGGGATAGGAAAATTGCTCAGTGGCATAAGTTCCCGCCTGGAAAGTATAAGGTCCTGAGCCAATCCTTGGTGTAAAAAACAAAAAAGAAAGTAATATATGAAGTTATAAATGATTTTGCTTTGAGTAGCAGTGTCCCCTTGCCCTTTAGCTTTTTCTTGTGTTTCTAAAATATTCTGTAATGCGATTTTCTTAGTATATGAAGGGAGAGCAAGTTAAACTTGATAAAATATCAAATGAACTTTTTCTGTTACTGGATCTTGTGTTCTGAATTTTCTAACAGGCGACCCAGGAGCTCTTCTTTCTTGATTACCCCCTGGAAGTCCAAAGTTAGGCAGGACTAGATTTTGGACTCAGTTGTGTCTGCAGGCAGAAAGTGGACAAGGCAGCCTCTCAAAGCCCCTTTACAACCCCAAACAGTAATTATCTTGCTTCACACAGCCTTGGCCAACCAGGAGCACTGAGCTTGGTGACTTTCTGCCTTGGGGTGGGGAGTAGCAACAAAAGTCTGGCTGGGATGGAGGCTGAGGGCGGAATCTGGAGTCCGTGCCTGAGCTGCTTAAGGAGCCAGCTAGCTAGCTTTCTCTTTGGTGGGATATTGACCTCCAGCTGCCAGGCGTCATGCAGGATCCAGTTCCTTAGAAAGCTGGTGCCCTCTTAAAGTGGACCTGTCAAGACTACTCAGGGAAACACAGTGGTCACATCAACTTTTGAACTTCTCTCCTGGTGCAGGGTTATCAAGGCTCTGGCTTAAGGCATGGGAAGGATCACCTATCTTTTGGGCAGCCATGGTCTTTGAAGGGTGCATCATTTCTCTGCAGTGGAAACTAGGACTTCCCTGTCGAACAGCTATAAAAGCAAGCCTAGTGAAGGACATCTGAGTGGTTTTTCTCAGCTCATGTGGCTTGGATCCTTCAGCTCCATCTCTTCAGTGTTTTGGCCCAGTCCTCCAAAGAAGATTTTCTTTTTCCTTCAGGCTGAGAGCCTCAATTTTTGGTAGTCTGTTTTATATTTAATCACATGTATCCTGTTGTCCATCTGAGCAGTGAAGAAAACCCAGCTACAGAATCATGAGATTTCTGCTCTGGGGAAAGTTTATTGATCCTGGACTTGGCATTGAGCTGCTCAGGGATAGATACTGAATTTGTGTGGATGCATTTGTTTCTGCTGCTTTAAAAGACTAGCAGATGCAGGGGTTCTTCGGACACAGGTGAGGATGGAGCTCTTTAGTCTGTCTCTGTTTCTGTCTCTGTCTCTGTCTCTCTCGTATTTAGTACTGGGTCTATAGGATCTCATACATAAATCAGACTCTAAGTGATCCTCCTGTTTTCATGCCCATTCTCAATTGCCATCCCAGCACACTGCAGGGACAGGACTGGCACACATGCCAAACCCTGGTCCCTGTGCTCTGCCTAAGCAGGCGCTTTAATCTGCTGAGCTATCTGTCTGGCCCTTTCTTTAGTGTCTCTTGAGTGTCATGCTGAGATGTTCCAGAGTGCTGGCCCTCCTGGGACAGCTTTCTAGCAGTAAGGGCTGTGTTGCAGGGATACAGATGGGAAAGCACCAGGATCCTCCTTGGAGCCCGAGGCTTGCTTTATTTTTCCCTCTTCTCCAGGCATGGCACAAGGGGTTAATATTGTCCTTATGTCTATTTTTGGGCAAAACGTAGTGTTCTCAGAATAGGACTCTTTGTTGAATAATCTATTTCGGGAGGCGAGCCCCACTGGCGTTTACGTAAGTATTCTCTGTATGTATCTGAGGGTATAGATATGTGTGCAAGTGATTTCTTGTTATTAAAAACAGCTTCTTTTGTGAGCTGGGGAAGTAGAGGTGTGTGTGTGTGTGTGTGTGTGTGTGTGTGTGTGTGTACGTACAGATTGTTCCTGTTGCGAAGAGTGATGCATGCCCACTGGATGGGGCAGCTGTCATAGCTGCTTGAGAAGAAGAATAAGTGTGGGAACCTAAGGATAACAGGCAGAGATGACAGTCTGTTTTTGGGGAGATTTATTTGTCATCCTCTTGACTCCTTAGAGCACTAGGACAGGCTAGCTATTGTGGCCCTGTTTCTGCCATCTGGAATCAAATAGTCTTCAAAAGATTGGTCTGGGTGGTTCTGAGGCTAAGCAGTCCTTTCTAATTTAGAGTAAATCTAAACCTCCGCTTCATACCGTGCAGCTTGTCATTTACTCTTAATCCCTCTACCTCTTCTCTCAGGCCAAACCCACATATGTTGAAGCAAGAGAGAAACCAAAGACCGTCCAGTATGGTCAGTGAATCGTCCACAGCTGGGACCACATCCACCTTGGAGGCCAAGCCTGGACCCAAGGTGAGCTCCTAGCCATTAGTTTTACCTTCTCTTTTATATTTTTACAGGTCCCTCTTTAGCTAGAAGCGCACTTGATCATCACCATAATTTTTGTGAGAAAGACCCATGAGAAGTGTTTTCTTCAAAAGACAGGTCAGAAAATTAAGGTCAAGAAGAATTTTGTCTCTTATTCTAGATAACAGGTGATTGCCAACAGACCAGGAGTGAGATGTAGGTCTCTGTGTGTATCTCTCACTTTCCTGTTGTGTACTGAGGAGGCCACACTTACGTTCACATGGGATATGTGTTAGAGAGAACCTGGAAGGATTTGGTATCTGATGGACCTGAGGGAGGGTTTTGTTGGGAAGACCCCAAAAGTTTCTGTGCTTGGGGTATAGGACACTGACATGAGGAGTGAGGAAAAGAGCCAGCATTACAGAAAGCAAGAGAGTGCTGAGGGATGAACCTCAGTAGGTGGTGCAAATATCAGGAGACTGCAAAATCTGTGTCCAGAAACTAGCTTTGCCCCAGAAAGCCACAGGACAAATTAGAGCTACAGCTGCTGGTGAGAGTTGACGAAAAATCCCTTTAAATTTTTTTGTAACCCAGCTGGGAGGTTTGCCAGGTCTCGGGCCAGCTTTTTAATTAAATGCTGTGGCCATGTGCTTGCCTGTTCTGTCTCAGCATTGCTCTGATCAAAGGGTGCTGCCACTTTGAGTAAGGCAGAGAGAGAGCCAACAGCCCTCCTAATAGCCAAGTGCTTTTTTGTGCCTCCCCAAACCCCCAGCAGCTAGACTTTCATTCTGTTTTTTCCTAGATCATCAAGTCCAGCAATAAAGTACATAGTTTTGGGAAGAGGGATCAAGCCATTCGGAGGAACCCCAATGTGCCAGTGGTGGTGAGGGGCTGGTTGCACAAGCAGGTGAGGAGGCTGAGGGGGAGCACAGGGTGGGGCACCTGCTGGATTCTTTCCCTTCTCTGGCCTCAGGACACTGGGGACAACCACAGAAGCTTTCTGTTTTTCAGTCTGTCTGGAGCAGGTACATTCTGATGACTGGACTGAGTGATTACAGCTTCTTTCTCCAAGGGTTACAGCTTTTCTCCCCAAACTCACTTGACAACTTTGGCTTCTGCTGGCATAGATTGTTATAGAGTCCAGACTCTAGTGTAACTGGGTCCGCCTGAATCCAGCCTGAATCCCTCTCCCAGCACCTGTCTTTCTAATGTTAAAGTCTTTGTTGTTGTTTGGCTAACAAGTCCTATCTTTCCCTCTCCTCCTTGTCTGGCATATTTTTAGCTCCTTGTCACCTCATACTTCATCTAAATCAGCCAAACTTAGCTCATTGTCTCCTGCTCCCTTACCTCTTGCTCTTCCCAGCCTGCTTCTACTGGATCTTAGCAAGGTGATACCATTCCATTCTTCCAGGCATGCAGGTTAGAGATCTCAGCACCATCACTTCTTATCCTTCCCTCTCCATTTAGTCTAGAAGCGGTGGCAGTTCTGTCTCCTATGAAGTCATCCTTCATGTCCATCCCCACCCCCAGTTCATCTGCCTTTGGTTCTCTGGCCATGGTAAACTCTTGAGTTCCCAGGGTTAGAGACCAGTCCAGTCTGTCACCTATCACGTAGTAGTATCCCCTAAAACTATGTGATGGTCACCTTAGGAAAGCCATGTCACATATCACAAGAAAGAATCCCTCAAAGCCTTCATAAAATCTACTTTCACAGTTCTATTCCCCAAGACAGTTACCACCTCATTCACCCTCTTCTAACAGACCTACCTCAGGCCACACTTTCTCTTCTGCCTTCCTCTTCCTTCATAGTTCTGCTCTTTTTTCTTATTTGAATAATTTAGCCTTCTGATTTTTTTTCATATACATTTCTGCGTTCTTTAAACAAAGTGTGTGCCTTGGAAACATGGCAGAAAAAGGAAGAGATCATAAATAACTTTTCCTGTGCCAATCCCCCTGTAGCCAAAATAGGTCTGTGTTGAGCGCTGTGGACCCTTAGTAGAGCACAGCTGAGTTTGAGGAGTCCAGAAGTATTTCTCAGGGGAAGTGATGTGAACCACTGTGGAGGGATGGGTAAGTGGGCTGCCATTAAGAAAGGAGCAGATAATGTGTGCTGAGACCTTAGGAATCATCTAGTTGACAGAGGATAAAAGTGAGAAAAATAGAAGTCACCATCAGGTTAAATTTTTTTTTTTTAGTAGTTTAATGAGTGGAGGATGAACAAAGCTCTTGTTGTGCTTAGATTTAGAAATTATCAAGGTTGTTTTGTCTTAATTCAAGCTTATCAAAACCTTCTGCATAAGCAAGAGATTTTAACACTGAGCTAAAAGCATCTCTGAAGATTTCCTAAGGCTTTAGAAAATGATTCTATAACATTGCTGTTTTTCCTCAATTTCTTTTCTTTTTTTTTTTTTTTTTGGTGGAACCAGGGATTGAACTCAGGCCCTTGGTGCTTGCCAGAGGAGCGCTTATTCCACTAGGCCATCTCCCTGACCCCAACATTGCTGTTGTTCAATTTTCATGATTATTTAAAATGTTCTTTATTAAATGTAAAGGTTTCCATTTTAGATGATTAAAGACTGACTCATTATAAGGAAATTTGATAACAAAAGTGAATCCAAATCTCTTTACATTGAATGGAAGGAAAGCAACAACAAAATCAGACCCTTAAGGGAGAGAACTGAGCCTAGTTAAATGAGAGCTTTGCTTCAGTTAATTAGCTAACTTACACTCTATTCAATATTATGTAAATTCAGTTTCCTAATCAGCATAAAGGAAGATATTTTATAGTATGGTACCTAAAACAAAACAAAGCTTTATTTAAATAGTAGTTTCATCTGTAATAGGAGTCATGTTCTTTATTTCATGTTTTTCTTTCTAGAAGAAGGTAGATCATAAAAATTTGTTTCCAGGAGACCAAAAAACCAATTTCCAGTAATAAGCTATTGTTGAGTCTAAATTTAATGTCCCATCCAAAGAATAACTGTTCAACTAAACAGTCACTCATTATTAAGAGAAAATATGAATGTAGGCAGGCCTTGCTTCTAGAATCAGGTTGTACATTACTGGAAGGGAAAAGGATGTCCAGATATTTCCTAACCACTTTGCTTTGCTTTGTAGGACAGTTCCGGGATGAGACTGTGGAAAAGGAGGTGGTTTGTTCTTGCTGATTACTGCTTATTTTACTATAAAGGTGAGCTTGAGGCTCAGGCCACCAAGGGCTCCTTCTTCCAGAGCATGGTGAGGAGATGCAAATAATGACTTCTTAAATCTGGTAGTTGGATCAATAGCCTGAGTTAATTAGGAGCCCATTACTTGGCCAAGTGTTCATTTTTGTAAGGTGGCTTCAGTTTTACCAGTCTTGACACTGAAAGGCCAACCTGTTGATTTTGTGAATAGAATCCACTTTGCCTATTATTTAGGGTCTCTTCCAAGACTTCTAAAACCCTTAGGCAATTCTATTTGGGAGACTGAGAAGTAAGTTCTCTATCAGAGAATGTAAGAAGTCTTAGAAGAGATAGGATTTTAGCTGGACTTTTAAGGATTGGTAGAGGTTTGCCTGTGTTGGTAGATATGGGCATTACAAGGAAAATACACAGTTTGGGAAAGTCCCAGATTCAGAAGAAGGTAGAATGACAGACAGAATGTTAAGATAAAACTCCTGAGGTATCTTGAGATACAGCTCAGGAGATAGGTTAGGGCCAAGACCAAAAAGCTGTCACAGATAGGCAGGGGATAATTAGGGCTTTGTTTTGTGTCCAGTGGGGAGTCAGCAAGTGCCTTTGAGTTGAAAAGCAACAAGACCAACCTGTCATTAGGAAGTAAGAGACCTGGGGCCAGGGAGATGGCTCAGTAGAATAAGCACTTGCCTGGCAAGCGCAAAGGCCTGAGTTCAATCCCTGGTTCCGGGGAGGGGAAAAAAAAAAAGAGACCACTGGGTATAGAAGAAGTTTGAAGGAAGGGGAAAATAGAAGTGGGAATATTGTTTGCATGTGAGCTTCACTTTGCCTAGAATACTCATTCCCATCCTTGAACAAAACTCTCTCCAAACTGTGACTCTACCCTCCCCCCCATGTACCTGCTTACACTTGGCACACTGCCCTTTCTCAGGAACTAGGCTGAATCGGATGTACTTAAATGATTCTCTTCCATTCACATGCTGCCGGGAAGAGCACCATGTCTAGTTCACCTTTGTGTTCCCACTCTGCACATCCATGCACAGAGAGCACATGTGTGACTTGGAAAAAGGAGATGACTGTAGTTCTTGAGAGTCAGAAGGAACCCTAAGTAGGTGCCCAGAAAAGGTGCCCTAAAAGTTGTTCTGATGTGTTTTTCCATTTAAAGACAGCCGAGAAGAAATGGTCCTGGGAAGCATACCTCTGCCCAGCTATGTGATCTCGCCGGTGGCCCCTGAAGATCGAATAAGTCGCAAGTACTCCTTTAAGGTGCTACCCTTTGCTGATACATCAATTCCATCATAACAGCTGTGCTCAAAAAAAGTCTTCAGGAAAGAAATTGCTTTTGTGGGGAGAGAAAGGAAGTTTGAAAGTAGAGATTTTCAGACATAGCACCATTGTGTCAATTATTTAGACAAGAACAGTAGTATCATGTTACCTGTACTCCCATGTGAAGCTGAAATTTAAAATCCCCCTGTCTGTTCAAACTTTTAGACTCCCTTTTCCCTATCTTAGAATTCTATGACTTATACAATCCTTTCACACTTTCTTATTACCCTAGTCAGCCAGTCTAACTAGTGTCCAGGTGGTACAGCTGATGATCTCACAGCAAATGGGTTAATTGTACTATGCAAACTCATGTTGAGGAGTAAGGTTGTGTATGTTGAAGAGTTTATCAGGTTTGCCTACTTTGTTTATCTTATTGAAAAATAATTAGAATGAAGTTACTTTTCCCCAGATTATGGAAGGTCCCCAAGCAGAACCCTTTTTCTATTTAACACTGAGCCATTTGGAGCTTTTGGGGCTGTGGTCCTTTGAAAGTCATGGATCCTGTGATGCCCTGTGGCACCTGTGTGGAGGGTATAAGAAGGTAGTAGTTAGGCCTAGACTTAGGGAGTCCCAGGCCTTCTTTCTCCATTGGTGTCCTCCCAGTATTCCTTAACTGCTGGTATTTCTTGGGTCCCCCCAAGGATGGTATGAGTATGACAGACTGAAGATTTGTTTTCCTAACAGTTGAAACGTAAGTCCCAGAGAGTACTGCAGCTTTAATTCCATTATCCTCAGGGTACAGTCCTCTGAGGTCACTAAGGGTATGTAGTGGTTGGTACACTTCCAGCTGGATAGGGACTCCTGCCCCTGCTGCACTTGTTGATTAACTGTCCCATGTTGGGGGTGCAAGATGAGCACTATACAGTAGGTACTACAACAGAGATTGCGCAGTACTCTTTCCAGAAATAAAGAACCTTGAGAAGATATACACTGTTCTTTAGAAGAGTTGAAAGAGAGTGTTGGCACGTAGTGACCTTGGTGTTAGCAGTTGGTTCCCAGTCTGAGAGGTTTTCTAAAATGATCATCTATTCCAGCTTCTTGATGTAGAGTCTCTGATAGTTGTGATGCTTGGAAAGTCGGTTTCTCTTCCTGCTCCCTTTCCTTCTCATGGGAGCACCAGCTGATGCTTCTGCTTCACTCACCCGCAGGCTTGAGCTAGTCCTTTCTTTCCCTCTAGGCACCACCCATTGTCATGTTGCATGGAACAATATTGTCTTCTGTTCACAAAACCAAGTGCTTGTATACCTGTTACCATCTTTAATGTTCCCAAGAGCCTGTAAAGTCAGTCTTATTGCCTTCATTTTAGAGATTAAGGATGTGTAGTTCTGAAAGCTTAGGAAACTTGTCCCAAGTCACAAAGCTAGAAGAAGGTGATAGAGGCAGAACTTGGCCCTGAATTGTATCCTCCAATTTTATGGTGGGGGGGCTTCCTTCTCTTCCTTTTTTACTTTTTCTTCCATGTCTTATCTTGATCATTTCCTGAATGCTGTTTGGGCTGGGGTGATTTGAATATCATTTACTGAGTCTCACTAAGATAATTTTTAAATGGTTTTCATGCTTAGCTATTTTACCCTGAAAGAATTACTCAGAAAACCCTTTTTTTCCTGGCATTTGAGCATTACTATTGAGCAAGAAATTTGGCTAACAATGTTGCATGTGACTAGGGGGACAGCATCTGGAATATGCTCAAAGTAATTTGTATCTATCTGTACATATTTCATCTTAACACTTCACTGGGAAGTGTGAAAATAGATTCAAAGAAAATATCCTTCATTTATTTTAGATTCATATCCCCTGAGTTTTCCTTAGAAAGACTTCACCAAGAATGTGTACTAGACCTGTCAGAAGGTATCACGTGTTTGAGGTCCTCAGATTGTGAGAGCAGAGTCTGCCCTACAAACATCTATAAGGCTCTAGAGATCTAGCCCCTTGAGCCTCAGTCAGCTGCTGGCCCTGACCTTGTGGGTATCCCTATATTCCCCACCTGGTTTTCTGTTCTAAAGTGACAGGGGGAAGGGTGTTGGTGGGTGGGAGGATTCTGGTTCTTTTCCAGTGCTATGTCTACACCCAACATGTAACAGCCAGCTTAGCTGGAGTTGTAGGGGCATTGTGTTTCGAGATAAATGCTTTCTTGCTTACATTATTTCTTCTCATATATGTATATGAGAAGTGCCTCATCCTTGGGGCACTTTGAGCTTGAGTCCCTTGGCCAGAGAGAAAGGAAGCTCCTGGACTTTTTGTCTTCATAATCAACATATCTGCCCCAGCACAGTCAGAATGCACATGAGAACCTGGTCTTCAGAGCCCAGAGCAACTGCACATACCTGTGGTGGTTGGGTTAGTGAACACAGTTGGAGTTACAACCATGTGTGACTCTTCTATGATGGTGGCTATGATTCCCAAGGCCTGTTTGGAACAAGTGTGGAGCTCATGCCTGTATGCTTAACGTGTGTCCTGAGTTGATTTCTGGACAAGGTCAGCTCCATGAGTCATTGTACCTCTGGGTACAACAGTTCTCTTCGGTATGCCTGTTCATACCCTCTTTAGCTGGGCAGGAAATGCTAGGAGGGTATGTTCGAGATCTTATGAGGACATTGCTCAGGGAACTTTTTCAAGAATTTCTGTTGATTCACAATAGAACTTGTGAATTTCTATTGATTCACAAGTTTCTTTTCATTCTCTTCTTCTCACAGCATCAATAAGATTTTGCACCTCACCAAACAGGGGAGTATTTCTGGGACTATAGTCAATATGTGAGATGTGTGAAGGAAGGATATGAGATTTCTTTTGGCCATTCTTGGCTACAGGCTATGTTTGCCTGGACTTCTTTGACCCTGAACTGGATGAACTCAGGCAGAAGCAACCCTGTATTTGATGGGCATTCTAGACCTGGGTACCAGGAGTAGAGACAGAAGTAAATAGTGAAGTTTCACCTCAGACATTTCCTTCCATTCATTCTGAAAGCTTGCCATTTTCCAGCTTTTAATTGGTTCTAATTTTGTTTTCTCTGGCTGGTCTCCATGGAATCTGCCTTTTATCATGGATCCAGATTATAGGATCAGTGTATATTTGCCCATAGTTCTGCATAGTACCTGCGAAAAGCATTTTATAGAGAAGCTTAGACAGACTTGGAGTCAGATCTTAAATCTATAATTTTTCATTCATTCAGCAAAATTTATTGGGTGCCTACTGTGTGCCATGGACTATTGGGAAATAGTAGCAAACAAGATAAAAATGGTTCCTGCTCTCATGGAACTTCTGTTCTAGAGGGAGAAGAGAGATGGTAAATAAGTGATGAGCAAGTACATAAAATAAATAGTATCAGTAGTGAATGGTATGAAGAATCCATTGCTTATGTGAGTATCTTGGAAAGTCATTTCAGAGCTTCATTAGTGACATCCGTAAAACACAGGTTCTGTCACTACATTTAAAACGCGTTGGCAATAAAATCAGATGGAAGTTTTGGTGTAGTACTCAGAAGACACATTTGAGTATCCTAGTCACTCTGTAAATCTTCCTATTTCTACAGCATCTTCCTGTGTAGCTTGAGTGAACTTTTTTTCTTACAAATTTAAAAGTCACAGGGAGAAAACTGGTGCTGCCTCTGCTTTGGAAACCATCTCGATCACTTTTCATGGCCACCCCCAACCTCTCTGAAGTGCTTTGTGAGGACCTATGTATACTCACAGTCAGGCAGAGACACATAGTAGGTTTGGTCAGCTCTGTCCTCCTCACTGGATCTTGTTTTAGAGAGACAGCACAGCAGCATCTTTGATGGATACACATTACATTGCATGCTAAGAAATTGAAGCACAGTGAGCACTTATACTGAGCCACATGCTATTGCAGTGGATTTTGACTAAATTCTCATTTGATTTTAGCCAAAGCAGGAATTGCATGCTACAGAAGAACCAAGTTCCCAAGTGTATGCTTCTACAGAATGAGGGTTTAAAAAAACAAAAACAAACAGTTCTGCTGGAGCTGTATCTCAGTGGTACAGTGTTTGCCCAGCATGCAGGGTCATAGGTTTGATTCCCAGCACCATACACACACAAAAAGTCTGTTTCCTAAATAAGAGTAAGAGACACAGCTGTCATTGGGCCTGTCTACAGAAAAATGGAATCCTGCCCATCACGTTTTTTAGATTTGGAGAGAAGTTGGCTGGTTTAGGGGTCTTAGTCTGGCAGGGGACGAGCACTGTGCCTTGTTCATGTTCCTAAAAAAGAAATATGTGCTGACTTCTGTCCTGGCTTTCTGTTTCCTCACTCACAGGCCGTACACACAGGGATGCGAGCACTCATCTACAACAGCTCCATGGCAGGCTCCCAAGCTGAGCAGTCAGGCATGAGAACCTACTACTTCAGTGCTGACACCCTAGAGGACATGAACGCTTGGGTGAGGGCCATGAACCAGGCTGCACAGGTGCTGTCTCGATCATCACTGAAGAGGTCAGTCCTACTGGGGTCCTGGATGAATACTCTGGTGCCTTCCTTCTATCATTCACCCACTGGTAGTAAGCATTACCCTCTCTTCTTAATACTTTTTAATTAGGAGCACTTCCAGCAAGAGAATGCATAACTGACTAGCTAGTGCTTTCTGCCCCTGCTAGAAGCTCCTCTAGATGTTATGTAGTCCTCTTCGTTCACAAATACAGAGACATTAAGGTCCAGAGGGGTGGCCCAACTGTACAGGAAAAACTTGTTATTATTATTATTATTATTTTATTTTATTTTTTCTTTCTCTTGGGTAGAAGGAAAGGACAACTTTGAGATAGAAAGGAACCTAACAGGGAAGAAAAATCTTGCCAACTGAAGGTGTGCTCTACCATTTTCTGGCAGTTGTGAGATTCCTGAGTCTGTTGTTTGTAGATCACTTCCTGAGAAAACACCCAGCAGCTATATGAATGGGGCCAAGGGACTCAGAGAAAGCAGATGACCTCTCAAAAGATTAGAGTATGCATTTAAGTGTCATATACCTCATTTGTTCCTGTCTGGATTCCTTAATGCAGATAGAGGAAACTTTAACAGTGTTCCTTCAGTGAGGCCTTGAAACTAAGGGCAAGCTGGTGTGGTTAATAAATGTCTATAATCCCAGCACTTGGGAGGCTAAGGCAGGAGAAAGCCAGCCTGGGTTACAAAGTGAGTTCAAGACCAGCTTGAACTATAGAGTGAGACACTATCTCAAAAAGATAAGAAGAAAAAAATATTAATGACATATTCTCCAGCGAGCTAAGGGTGCAAAGTCTAGATTTCACATGGTGTAGTTTAGCTTGTTGACCTTTTCTAATGCCTATTTCTGTAATATTTGGTACTCATAGTTGTTCTTAGCTTCATGTAGTCTTTCTTGAGGTAGACCATTGCTTTAGATAGTGGGTCTCCATCAACAGGCCAGGTAGGTTCAGACCCTCCCCATCAGACTTTAATAACACCTCAGTCTAAGCACCTGTCACTCTTGTTCTACTCCTTCCATCTACTTTTCAATATCCTAGGCTTCCCACAGGAGCATCATTGTTTCTTTTGTTAAATCTGTTGTATAGTAAGCTCTCACATGCCTGTGACTATTCAATAATTGAATGAGAGATTGGAAGAATGAATAAATGAATCTCTTCAATAGGACAAAAGCAAGGACTTCTTAAGCTATCATTCTCTTAGCTCTCAGTGAGTAACTCTTAGCTACAGGTATTTAGTCAGTTTTGACTCTGCCTTCTATCCCTGTAATCCAACCTGAATTTTTCCATCATGTCTGTGATCTGAAATCCTTTCCCAATAACCTTCTGGTGTCAGTTTAGTGTCATTGACATGATTTCAGAGGTTCAGTCCATTGTCAGCTGGTTGTATTGCTTTTAGATCTGTGATGAGACAGAAACATAATGAGAAAAGGGCATCATGGAGCAGAACTGCTCACCCCATGGCATCCAGGAAGCAGAGACAGAGGAAGGGCTCAGGGACAAGGTATACCTTTCCAAGATACACTCACAGTGGCCTTCTTCCTCTAACTGCACCACACCTCCTAATAGCTCATTTTGCTAATGTATCAATGGATTAATCCACTGATGAAGCTAGCATCCTCATAATCACCTCTCTGAACATTGCTACATTGGGAATTAAGCCCTTAAAGCATGAGTCTCTGAGAAAATACTTCATTTAAACCATAACATTATAATTTTGCTCAGCTCATTGTGGCTGGCTGTGGTACTAGGTAAAAATTTTGTAGTGACATTGGCTCTAACAGGGAGGAGTACTATGACTGATAAGTGAAATCTACCAAGGACTAAAGGATTAATTTGCTAGCCAATCTTTGGATTTTATTTTTTAAACTTATACCTACCTGAATAATTTATAATTACTTTTTATAATTTTGGTTCTGGAGAGACTCATTTCCTTTTTATTTTATTTATTTATTTATTTTTTGCGGAACTGGGGATTGAACTTGGGCCCTTGCACTTGCCAGAGAAGTGCTTATCCACTGAGCCATCTCCCTGGCCCTCATTTCCTTTTAAGGTCTCAAGGTATTGCATTTTACCTAACTTTTTGAATCTTACTCATATTTTTCCCTTAATAGACTCTGAAAATTCCATGGTCTTGTTTGCCCAAGTTTCCTTCTGTTTCCAAGGAAGGGAGGAAGGGGAGGGGAGTGTATTGGGGAGGGATGGAAGGAAGGGAAGGAGGGAGGGCAGGTGGAAGGACAGAAGGATGGGCTGGGGAGATAGCTCAGTAGAATAAGCACTTCCCTGGCAAGTGCAAGGGCCTGAATTCAATCCCCAGTTCCGAAAGAAAGAAAGAAAGAAAGAAAGAAAGAAAGAAAGAAAGAAAGAAAGAAAGAAAGAAGGAAGGAAGGAAGGAAGGAAGGAAGGAAGGAAGGAAGGAAAGAAAGAAAGAAAGAAAGAAAGAAAGAAAGAAAGAAAGAAAGAAAGAAAGAAAGAAAGAAAGAAAGAAAGAAAGAGGAAGGAAGGAAAAGAAAAACCTTGTTCTACCTTCTGAGTGAAAATAAAGACATACTACTGTTTTCTTCTTCCTTCTCGCCTCTTGAGAGAATGAAAATTGTCAGCCTAGCAAATACAGACCGATGTTCTGTTTTTCCAGAATAAGATGTTCAGACATTTGATTAAAGTTATTTGTTAAGCAGTACTAAATCTTTCCTCTTCTCCAGCCTAGTGATGTGCATTGGAAATATCTCGCTGTAAGTGGGCAGAGCCATCCTCTTCCTCTGTGTTTTTCACTTGGACCCTTCTGTCATTAGTCATGTAAGCAGATGCTTTCTTTATGAGTGATAGTAAATATCAGCATTTTGTTCTTGTTGTTTTGATACAGAATGTTACTATGTATTTCAGGCTGAATCCACCATGTAACTTAGGCTGCCCTTAAATTTGTGACAATCTTCCTGTCTCAGCTTCCTGTGTGCTGGGATTACAGGTGTGCACCATCACAACTAGCCAAATACCATTATGCTTGACTGGAAGTGACAGGAAATACTGACAACTTTATCTTAAAGAAGGACTTTATTGGTTTAAGGAACTAAAAAGTTCAAGATGAGTCTGGCTTTAGAATAGCTGAGTTCTGGGCTCTAGTAATATCTTTTTCAATTACTCTCTTAGGCCCTGGGCTCTGCCCACCTTAGGGTGGGATTCAATCTTGAGCTCCATAAGGATGTTCTTGGCATATATGGGCTTTGGTGGTGAAATAAATGCAGCAGCCCCAGACTAGTGCCATTCAGGTTCATGTCTAGCGAGAAAGAACCAGAAGTCCTCACATCACATTTATGCCATCTGCTGTGACCAGGAATGCACCATGCTATTGGTAAAGACTGACTGGTGTATACTTCAAGAACAGGTTAGTGTCCCACCCAGGCTGTGGAGGCTGAGAGTGACGTGGGGTACATTCCTAAGGAAGAGCTATGGCTATGGCTATGGCAGAGGACCCAGCAGTGACTTGTTGGCTGAGGGTAAAGGTATGCCAACAACCAGCAGCTAATTCGGTCAGTTGTCCCCTCAGTGCTTCCTGTGTATTCTATTTGTCTTAAGTACTTCTTCTCAGAGCTTAATTTCTGAAGCTAGACAGACCTGGACAGTGCTAGGTCTGCTACTTTCTAATTGTGTCATACAAATAACATGTTCTGTAAACTTTAAATTTTGTTTTAGCTCAGAGGATCTTACAAAGACTAAATGTATATGATAATTACTAGATACGATATCGGAGACATAGTAGGTGCCCTGTATCAGATGCCCTAGCTTGCAGGGTGTTTGCTTCATAATATTATTGACCCTTTTTTCTTTATACCTTTCTAGTTTCATTAGTCCTCTGGATCTCATTGAACGTGAATCTCCTGTGAACACACTGAATCTTGTCCCTGGTACGCTTGCTTATCCTCTAACAATGTAAGCTGTGGGTCAGCATCCCAAGCTCTTTGCAGCACCACCTCTTAGCCTGAATCCTGCTGTTCAGTGCCTGTCTCCTCCAACCTCTTACTATTGAATTCCTCAGGCAGGAGTAGAGCTGAGGACTCTCTCTGTATGTCCTACCTTTGCCTCTGTTTTCTACACAGGCTTTGCATCCCATGAATGAGACTCTCCTCCACTCCACGTGTTGTTGGGGACACTCAGCCTGTGCTCTGTCTCCTCTGTCAGTCATCACTTTTCTTCCATGTTCTATATTCTGCCACTTACCAGACTCTGGACTGTTTTGATTCCCAGTGGGCTTAACTTAGTAAGGATGCCTTGTCCTCTCTAACAGACTAAAGCATTAAGCAAGACATTCCAAATCTCAGAAGTGACAGCTCAGACCAAAAGGCATTTCAGTAGATAACTCTTTTCTCAGTTTTTAGGCTTTTCTGGTGGTACTGAAATCCTGTCTTGGGTCTACAGGAATGTATAGGCTAGTTATCTTCAGAGTAAAATCAGGTATCAAACTAAGGATCTTGCGCTTATTCCAGGGAAACACTTATTCCACTGAGCTATCTCCCTAGCCCTCTTTCCAGTATTTTTGAATCCTTGTATGGGCCTTGTTCTTATATATGTTCTTGCCATTCTTCATTCTCTACCTTAGACATTCTAACCTTTCCATTTAGTGAATTGGTGAATTTGTTTTTTTTTTTTTTTTTTTTTTTTTGAGACAGGGTCTCACTATGCAGTTCAGGCTGGCCTTAAGCTCACTTTGTAGCTCAGGCTGGTCTCGAACTCACAACAATCCTCCTGCCTCAGCCTCCCAAGTGCTGGGATTACAGGCATGCGCCACCACGCCCAGCTTTGGTGAATTTGTTTATGCAGTCATCCATTTAGTCTTTTTTTTTTTTCCTACAAGCAGCTATTGAGAGCATATAGTATATTATACACTGCTGAAGATGCTGAAAGGAGGTAGAGTGGTCAAACAAATAGTAAATCAGTAGAACAATATATATCATGATCTGTACATGAAGACAGTAAAATAGGGTATGGGCTGGGGAAAGGGGGGCCGTGGAATAGCCACTTTACTTCAGGTGTTCAAGGAAGGCCTCTGTAAGAGGGTGATGTATAATTGAGGCATAATTATTGTAAGACGGTCAGATATGCAAAACTCCAACACATCCTTTAGATCTTGGCCTACGTTTATCTCATATCCTCCTTCCCTGACCTCAGGGTGGTAGATAGATTTCCTTGCTCAGTTTTTCATTGCTACCCTTTACCAGACTATGAGCTCCTTGAAATTGATAAGCTTGTTTATTAGTGTCTGGATAATATTAAGTATTCAATCCATAAGCAAATGAATGCTCTCTCTGGCTGTGTGTGTGAATGGATGGATAGATGGATGAACCAAGCAAAACAGTTGTGAAGCTTATACCTATAAAACGTTCAAATAAAGACTAAGGGTGGCTGGGAGCAATCTGAACACTGTTCTAGGATTTGTGCATAGGAACTCAACCTGCTTAGAAATGACCCTCATACATTGGGCCATCTGCATGCTTTTGGAGAATTCATACTTTAACTTTTCCAAACTTTGGTCAATTTGGATTAAGTAGACCTGCTTTAACAGAGGCATTTTTAGCCAGGAACTGGGCTTTGGGAGTCAGATTGGATGGGGTTTGGGTCCTGCTTATATCCTTGGGGCATGACCGCAGGCAAGCTGCTGACCTTTGAGGTTCACTTTTATTACCTATAATGAAAGAAAAATAACATTTCCAGTCATGTGGGTTTGTGTGATGGTAAAAAAGTGCTTTGTGTAGTGGTTTTCATTTCATAAGTGTTCGATTGTTTTTTTTTTTAATGTCTTTTTGAGAGAGGGTCTCACTATGTAGTTCAGGATGGCCTTAAGCTCACTTTGTAGCTCAAGCTGGTCTTGAACTCCTCCTGCCTCAGCCTCCTAAGTGCTGGGATTACAGGCATGCGCCACCACACCCGGCAAGTGTTCAATTGTTGACAGCTGCTGTCACCATGATTCTTGTCCTTCCATAGCGATAGTATGTTGAAAGTACTCTGGCACCCTGGTGAGTACCCTTAGCCTCTCTGGACTTAATAGTCCTGACTTTGCCGAGTTGTTGGAAGGATTAGATATGATCCATGCTAAAATTCCAGTACCCAGTGTATGCTAACAATAACTTAGGCATTGGCCATAAAATGTATTACTTTGTGACTTGTAGAAAGTTGGAAAATGAGTAAGGCAGCATGTGTCAGAGCTTTAGCCTGGGTCAGGTTAAGCTGTGACAGGTGATACAACTGGTTATATAAAGGGAAGAGAGGTGTAGAGAGACTCACCAGTGATTGAACATCTTTCTTCTCTGCCTCGTCTGGTTTGTCAGACCTCACAGTTTCACCAGGGACTTTTAGTGTCGCCTCAGCCTGCCAGTGGATTGCTTCACTGAACCCTTGAGATTCTCTGGGGAGAGGTAGCCCAGAGAGTTGTGTGTGGTCAAAGCTGCTAGGCCCCCTATTGTTAATTCAGGTAGAGCAGACAGCATGAAAGGTAGCGGGTGCCTTCTCTGTCCCAGGGGCACTGCCCTATTTTAACTCAGGAAGAGAAGAAACCAATGCCTATCTTCATTGTTCCACATCAGCTCCTCCCTCAAATGTTACAAACTAAATTGAGACAGAAGCCTGCCTGAGGGCTCTCCAGCTACTTTGGATTCCTTTCTTTTCTTCAGCTTTCTGTACAAGCTTGTCTGTTGGTTCTGGTCTTGGATCCCTCCATATTTGTGAGACTGGGGCTGCTGATCCTCAGGACTTAGAATCTATCAAAATACAAGTCCATTCTGGGATAGGACTCCTGCCTCCTGGCCTGGCTCAGATCAGACCCTCTGAGGCATGTTCCTTGTTCTTGGCTGCTAGATTGATCATTTAGATAAATGCAGTGAGGGAGTCTTCTAGGGAGATTACACCAGAAAGCCTGTGTGTGCTGTAGGACAGCCTAAGCCCCTGCAAGGTGTCATTCATCCTCTAACCCAAGTCTTTGAATGAAATTTGTATGTGTGTGTTTCTAGCATTAAAACAGAGGCAATTACTCCTTATTGACCTGGCAAAGTGAAGGATTTAAAGACAGAATAATTAATAATTAGTACACAGTTGCTTGGTAAGATCTATTAACTTTCAAGTTCTTATGAAGAATTGAGGGAAATATCTCCAGTCTGAGCTATGTGCTCTTCACTTGCAAAGAAAAATAGGAATTTGCTCCAAGTAGACATGCAGCATTCTGTGATACATTGAAATGGCCCAACTCCAGCCAAAGATGAGCTTGCCCCTTGACTCAGGGTTTATTTTGGGTTACTAGTAATAAAACACTCCTACTGAGGATGACACAATCAAATTAGGGTTTGGTTTTCTCACACAATAGGAAACCAGAGGTAGTGAGTCCAGGCTGGTATAGTAGCTTCATGATGTTTACAAGAACCCTGGCCTTTAGTTTATGCCAATGGTCCATCCTCATTTTTGTTACCTTCCAATCCAGTGGTATCTAAATCCCAAGCAGAAAGAATTAAAGGCTTAGTAAGTCTGCCTTCTATTAAAGACTTTTCCTGGAAAGATACCCAGAAATTTTACTTATACCCTTCTGGCCAGGCCTGTGTCACATGATCTCTTTCAGTTTAGAAACGAAATTAGAAAATTTTTTCTGGGTGCACTGCTGCTTGGAAATATTGGCAGAGAACGAGACAGTAGATGTTAAGGACATGCCATCTCTCTGTACCTGGTCTTTTTTAATCCTCATAATAATTCAAGGAGGCAGAGGGTGTTATTCCATGTACCAGGTGTAGAAACTGAAAGCAGAGCGATCACTTGCCCAGGGTCACTCACTTTATAGGTGATAGCATCAGTTCTTTGATTGATTAGATTGATTGATGGATTTTTTTTTTTTTGACACAGTCTTGCTATGTAGCTCAGGCTGGCCTCCCACTCATGACAATCTTCCTACGTTAGCCTCCCGAGGACTATAGGTGTTCATTACTACGTCTCGCTAGCATCAGTTCTCGAATCCAGATTTCTCTGAGTCTAAACCCTGTGTTTTCTGAGTTTGTTATTTTCAAAATGTGATACAAATGGACAAAGAGGCTGTTGAGTGAGAAGTTCCTTGTGGTTTTGGACCATTGTTGATTGCAGGTGCTCATGATAATAGCAGTGACTTACACAAAAATAGCCCATCAGGGAAAGGCACAGGTCATTTTAGCTAAACACAGGCATGGACAACAGAGAGGGGCTTCATTCTTTCTCATCACTGTGCTAAATTATGCAGATTCCCTTTGTGATAAGTTTCCTGATATGAGACCATGTTAAATTGTTGGGATTGCAAGGAGACAGGAAAGAAATCAAAAAAGCTTTTTGGCCTTCAATCCTGTAACTTAATTAAATGTGTAAATCAAGTAAAATTAGGAAATAGAAAATATCTTCATCTTTTCTTCATTTACAGACTGAATATTTTGGGCACAAAAGTACACCTTTTCTTGGTCTTCTTTTTTTTTTGTGGAACCAGGGATTGAACTCAGGCCCTTGTACTTGCCAGGGAAGCGTGTATTCCACTGAGCCATCTCCCCCACCCTCTTGGTCTTCTTTGAGACAGGCTCTTGCTATGCAGTTTAGACTGGTGTTGAGCTCACTTTGTAGCCTAGGCTGGTCTCAAGATCCTCCTGCTTCAGCTTCCCAGTGCTGGGATTACAGGCATGTGCTACCATGCCTGGCTACGAAAGTGCATCTTATATATATGAGTCCCAGGAGCCATAAGAATAAGGATACATTTGTAATCCTAAAGTCTTAGAGATTAGAAAGTTGTCAGTGGCAAGTAGACTATCATTTTTTTTAGCTACCCTAAGAGTTTACTTTGCTATAAATTTTGAGTTTATCTGACAAAAAGAATTTATTGCTCCCTATCAAATTGATGTCCAGACTGGGGAGATACTTCAGTGGCATAGGCCCTTGCCTGGCAAGTGCGTGGTCCTGAATTTGATCCCTTCTACAAAAAAAGAAAAAAAGATTTCCACGAAATACTAGCATATATGGGTTTATGTATCCTCTTATGTACAGAGAAGAGACTAGATTTATTGTGAAATTAGCTGCCAAGTTAGAGGAGATTAACAAAATCCATTATTTAGTAGTTATTTATGAGAAAGTATTAAATATGGTTACCATTAATAAGGCTTTTTGGTCATTTGGCTTTGAAAGCAGAGGTTATTATCTCTGCTTTCTTACACCTCGAGTTTCCTGTTCCAGGGAACATATTTGTACTTGGTAAATCCATGGTGATTCAGTAGCAAAGAAAGAAAAATGTATGTTCTGGTTGTTTGGGTTGTGAATTGTATCCCCGGTTCTTGAGTCATGGAATTAAAGCCATTTCCCTTCAGTTCTAATGTCCTACATCTAGGTGTCATATTTCTCTCTCTGGCTCTTACGACAAAGTGTTGTTTATCTTTGGGGTGTGAATAACGAGAAGATACAGTTACTTGTGTTGCACAATTGGAGTAACCCCTCCGATATATCATAGCAAAAGAAAACAGAGCAGAGACTAAGGCATAAAGTTCCACAAATTGTCAGGTGTGACCCAAATGGCAGCAGACCTTTCATCACCTGGGCAGCAACCTCAGTCCATCCTTTATGGGTGGTCTCCTGAATTTGAGAAGTGGTGAAGAAGATAAAGGCTGACTTGGGCAACTTAAAGGCTGCTGGTAGGGAGGGTTACAGTGATGAGGATTAAAGCAAAGAAGTCAGTTAAAACCTATTAAGTACCTTATGAAACAGAGATGTCCCTTTGTAAACTTACATTAAAAATTGTTAAGTATAGACCCCTGAATATTTTCCCTGTTTTCCTATTCCAGAGCTTATAAAACCCTGAACATTAGTGATGAAAGGGCCCTGAGAGATCATGAACCTAATATGTCATTATAAAATGGTATAATAGTCCTTCCAGCATAAGTAGTAGAAGCCAAATACTAACTTACATGAATAAGGGAGTTGATCGGTTAGGACCAGAAAACCCAAGGATGCATTCAGTTGGGGTATGGCCGCTCTGGGGCCTCAGAAGTCCAATGGCTTCATTCTCATAGTCTCCCCACATGGTTGTAGCAGCTCAAGAGCAGCTGCAATAAAAGTCCCAGGGCTAACTCTTAGTCGCCTGGATCAGGCTGTGTGTCCTTCCTTTAACTAGTCATTAAGACTTTGGAGCCTCTGTGGGGTGAGGAATAGTAGTCAACAACATCCAAAGCACTGTACTGAGAGTGGGATAGGATGAACCCCAAATAAAAATGGAAATGCTCTTGTCAGAAGGGCAGTGGATACAGGGCGGGGTGGGAGGAATAACTTTTTATAGTGATAAATAAAAGGAGGTCCAACAAAGCATTTTTTGGCCATAAAAGTTGGGATTCTTATGGAAGAGGCACTACTACTTCAAAGTGAGAGGTATGATCACTTTTTTCAGTTCTCCATACTGAATTTGAGGCCAGCAGTACATAAGAAGTAGTCCCTGTATTGGGAATTGTATTTTTCACTCAGTAACTGACATTGTGTCTTCCAGACTGGGTTGTGTGTGCCCTATGTCTGCTGGTTATTGGCAGCTGAAGTTCTGAGGCAGTTGTAAGGATGCCTGGTGTCTGACCACTGAAGTGTATCTGCAACAGCATTTCTGTTATAAACTCTCAGATAGTAATGGAGACGCTGTTGCCTTGGCCATTTCAAGGGTGCATCTTGAGAAAAAAACATTTTTTTTTTTTTTTTTTGGCTGGTTCAGGCTGCCTTGAGAGTGAATCTAGTGTGTTGTGTGGAGCTAGGGATCAAACCATGGTCCCCTGCTCCTGACTGGGTTTGCCCAAGCAGGGCACTTTTAACAACTGAGCTAACCGGCAAGCCCCCAAGGGTACATCTTAAGCCTAGAATCTTTATGGTTTTTAACTAAGGAGCGTGTCAAGATGGGCTGCCTCATTTCAAAGTCTTCAGTAACTTTTCTGGCCTATCTGAACTGGGCTAGAATATGTTCCTGTGACTCCAGGGAAACCACTGTTGTGTCCCAGTGCTGAGTAATGCCAGTGTGAACATAATTGGGGCCTTGAAAGAAGAATCCATCCCATCCCAGAGCTTCTCCAGTGTTAGTTTACTCCAGTCCCTTCTTGCTTGTTTCCAGGTTTATATAGATGTAATCCATGAAAACACATATGGAGAAGCAGAGGACACATGTGTGTAGGACTCAAAGCCCAGGCTCTGGATTCCACTTGCGGTTAAGCCAGGCACCCCACTGTTTTGGCTGTGTGGTCTCGGCAAAGTCATTCGTCTTTTCTGTGCCTCCATTTCCTTTGCTCTAAAATCTGATTGCTGGTATAGGGATAAGGTTTTTGGTAGGTCAGTGTTATTGGATTCCTGTTTGAGCTGTCCCCTACTAAGAAATACCAGAGGTCATGGGGAGAAGTACCTGTCTGTTCTTTTTTTTTTCTTTTTGATTTAGGACAGGGTGTGTAGGGTCTCACTGTGTAGATCAAAGTCATAGTGATCCTCCTGTTTACAGCCTCCCAGGTGCTGGGATTACAGGTGTGCGCTGCCACATGCAGTCTTAATTGCGGTCTCAGTGCCCCTGGGGTGGGGCTGGCACAGCAGGCCAGGGGACTGAACTCCCAGCTCTGGCTCTTGTGTCTGACTAAGCAGGCCCTTTAATCTGCTCAGCTGTTTGGCCGGCCCTGTCCTGTTCTTTAAGTTACCATTACTGAAGAGTTAATTAAACTGTCAACTGTACTTGGGCTGTACTAGAAGCCAATGGGAAAGATCTGGCATTAGGAACTGTCTTAGTTTTCTAACATTGCTAAGATGAAATACCTGATAACTATAGGTTAAGGAATGGAAGGTTTATGTAGCTCACAGTTTGTAGAGGTTTCAGTCCGTTTCAGTCTTTGTGGAGGCTCCAAGTCGCACATGGCAGAGCCACAATTGTTCATGTTGGCAGAATTTAGCAAAAGCAACAAGGTAGGGGACAGAGATTCCTCTTTCTATCCCTTATATTGTATGTAGTCTACCAGTATTAAGGCAGTGCCAGTCTAGTCAGTGAACTAATCCAGCCTTCACCTAGTCTTAATTCTAGCATCCTTAATCCCAGCAGTGTACCATGAGTCAATTACACACCGTAGATTCAGCCACTTCTGAAAAACCTCCATAACCACATGAGGCTTTGAGAGGACATCTAGACACAAACCATAACAGGAGCCTTCTGTCCAAGCTGGACTGCCCCACACTCACAGATGAACAAGCAATATAAAGGCAAGATAAGTTTGGGAACACAAGTAGATTTCATAGACTGTCACATGTGTCACTTATTTTTTAATACAGTAATACTTAGCGTACCTTTTCCATGCAGGCATTGTCCAGAAGTGGTTATACAGCAGTTGGCCAAGTGAGCCTGTGACCTGTAGGAATCCAGAATGTCTTTTGGAGCTACATTAATAAATAGTTATGGGGGACTGGGGAGATGGCTCAGTAGAATAAGCACTTCCCTGGCAGTGCAAGGGTCTGAGTTCAATCCCTGGTTCCACAAAATAAATAAATAAATGGTTATTGTCCCAGGATAATTAGTGTGACTATATAGTCAGCATAAGGTTTTAGTCTAGACTGAGGATATATGTCCAGAGTGACAGATCATTAAAACAGTAGCAGAAAATAGGCAGCAAGTTAAAGGACTGAACAGGAAAGGTGTTACAGGCAGAGAGAATAGCCCAGTCAAAGGTGAGTATGTGGAAAATGTGTTCACTGGGGAAAGGAGTTGTGGAGTAGACTGAGTGTGTTTCTCTTGTTACAGGGATTTGGAAAAAGTGGAGCGGCAGGCGGTGCCTCAGGCCAATCATGCAGAATCCTGTCGAGAGTGTGGTGATGTGGGACCTGGACACTCAAGGAATTGTCCTCATTGCAGCCATGATGACTTGGTTGGCTTTCAGAGGCAGGAGCAGGAAGAACAGCGGTACCATTCCCAGAGGGACCTGCTGGAGAGCAAGAGGGACAGGAGCAAGGCCAGGTCCCCATACTCACCCACAGAGGAGGATGCCTTGTTTGTGGATTTACCCAGTGGCCCAAGAGGCCAGCAGGCACAGCCCCAGCGCGCAGAGAAGAATGGCCTGCTGCCCCCTTCTTATGGCCCTGGAGAACAGAATGGTACTGGCGGGTACCCTCGGGGCTTTCCTCCCAGGGCCACCACAGAGAAGCACAGCCAGAGGAAAAGCAGCCTGGCCCAGGTGGAGCAATGGGCGAAGGCCCCAAAGGCAGATGGCAGGAGGTCAGTGTGTGTACTCAGGAGCCTGCTGATAATGCAGTAACAGTAGCTGTAATTTCCCAGCACTTGCTGGGTAAATGGAGGCCTTAAACACTTCACTTCTATTATCTATGTGAATCTTTGGCACAATCCTGAAGGAGGGATATCCAAGATTTCTAACTTGAGGCTTGGAGAAGTGAAAGAACCTGCCCAGAGCACACAGATCAGTGGCAGAGTTGGGGTTCAAACCCAGTTCTGTGAGCCACCAAAGCCCACGGGAGATTACACAGAGGCATCTCTGTTCCCTTCAGAAGCTACTTTGAGACACTGAGTGTGGAGCTAGGGGGTAGTCTCCACTTATGCTACTGCTTTTTTGCAACTGAGAATTCCTTTTTTTCTCCATAATTTTATTGAAGAATAAATAGCAATGAGACAGTTTCAAATCAAATTAGTAGGACAGATTCAATAATTAATACATTGCATATTGTTTTCTTAGTGGTTATTTATTGTACAAGATACAGACATGGCATTCTGTTTACAAACACTATTAGAGCAGATCCCTCATTTCATTTAATTAAAAGAATATAGCTGTATATCTATCTTAACTGTTTTGAATATACAGATACAAAATGGTCATTCATTTGTATCCCTTTTTTTTTGTCATTTAAATATTGTAAGTGTGTGAATTCAACAAAATATTCCAAAATAGTCCAGCAGTACTTAATAGTACTGGGTTTTCCATATGTCTGGCAATGTCAGAAGTTGTTGACTTGAGTCTTTTACAGCTCAGCATAATAATATGGATTTACATCTTATACTTCATTTTTATACTTTTCTGCTGGATGGTTAAGACCAAGATAAAGCAAGACCTATGTAACAAGAATTGTTGCAGCTGAGAATTCTTTGTAGGAACTATAGTAAACACAGGTCTAGGTTTGAATTCCAGGTACGTCTAGAAATGCTCATGGACTGCTGACATTAGGCTACCTGGTCATTCCTTAAAGAAGTGGCCCTAACTATTTAGAAAGGATGTATCTCTAGCTATTTGCAAAGCACTATTTGTATTTTATTGTAATTTTAGATTAATTAGACAGGTTTATAAAGATTTCAGAGTAATGTGGTTGCCTTGTTGTTCCCCAGACGCCACAATGTTTTGTCTTCAGTATAAAGATATGGTGACTTGCTTACCATCCATAGTGTTTTGAAACAAAGCACTGACTAGAGAAGACAGTGAAACCCCTGAGCACTCAGAAACTCTCTGGAGTTGGTATAGCTATGGTGGATGGACCAGAGCTCAGTCCAGAAGTGCAGCAGGCCTGATCCTTACCTGTCTGAGGGCCAGGCTCTGCCTGTGGCTCTGGGGGCAGCAGTCTTCCTCAAAGAGTAGCCCAGGCCTGCTTTCAGATATATAGGTGTAGTGTGCACATGTGGGATGCTGTGACCCTTAATCTGGGCCAGCTGGATAGTCGTGAGGATGGATAGTGGAGTAGTTATTATCAGAACCTACTGAGCCACCGAGAGACATTGCTGAGTATTAAACAGAAGGGAAAACCTTTTGTGTGTTAGCTAAGCAACCTTCCCCTGCCCAGCTAGGAATGACCAGATAGCAATACTGTTTTCAACTTTGGTGTCTTATTGAAAACAGAAAGCTGCTGTGACAAAACTCAGAGTCAAGTGGCTGTCTTTGGTGCTGAGCTAGGTCGTTCCCAGGCAGGTGGCTTCAAAGATCCATTGCTGAGTGAGGTTGGATAATTAGCTATTGATATTGTAATAGGTCCTTGAAATCCAAAGTAAGGCATTTGAATGTTATTTTAAAATACAATAGGGGAAACTACTTGATGTGGGCATGATGACCCTGGAGTGGGTAACTAGTGCTCTGGCAGTAGGTAATTGTCCAGGGTGGAGTTCTGTGGGCTGTGGGTCTTAATCTTGGCTATACAACTTGGTCATTGGAGACCCTGTTCCACTTTGGCTTAATTGGTCTGGGGTGAGGTCAAAGCATTGTATTTCTTAAAAGTTACTTGGATAATCTCACCAGTTTGGAAACTGTTGCTTAGTTATACATTGTAATCACCAAAGGGGGTTTAGAGGCTTCTCATGCCCAGAAATCTTCCCTTGGTCTGGGTTGCAGGACTTTTAAAAAGCATAACGTTTCCTTCCCTAGGGATTCTAAGGTGAGGGTACAGTTGAAAATCCCTAACTCTGTAAGTAATAACAGAACCAGACAGAACTCTGGGAATCCCCAGCCCAAAGTCTACTAAAAAAGCAAAGTCTCCTTAAAGGAAATGGGTGTGGGGGGGGGACTGGAATGTTCTTAGGGTAGCAGTTTTTGTCTTTTGTGTTTTCTGGTACCAGGAATCAAACTCAGGGCCTCACACTTGCCATGTAGGTGTTGAGTTGCTGAGTTACATCCCTGGCCCTGGGACAAAGTTCCTGTTGGAAGAAGCATAATCAGCAGTGCAAGGTGCTGCAGATGAAGACTTCTCCAGGAGTTTGGTGCCTTCTGAGGTGGGCACTGCTGAAGAAAAGTTTGGTGCCTCAGACTTATGTAGCCTTTTGGTCTCACCAGAGGTCTTTTCTTCTGCTCAGCTTCTTGTTGGACTTGGATGAGCAGACCTATATGGACACCTTTAATAAAGCTAGAATTTCAAAGGATGTCAAGAGACTCAGTCATGGGAAGAAAAGAATCTAGAGTGAGATGACAGGACTTTCAGAACAAGGCCAACTGATAACAGAAGTTATTGGTTGTGAAGTGTCTCAATATAACCATTTGTGGCAACACACCTCTGTGATTCTGCTGTATTATTGGGGTCTGAGAAGAGTACATCTGGGAACTGAAGTCCATGAGTAGGTGAGAGGTGGCTAGGGAGAGCCTTGACTTTTCCCTAGAATGTGAGGTAGAAATTTGAGCCACTCTTAATTGGGGACAGAGGAGCATCAGATCAGTAGGGAAAAATAGTTCATTGACTTTAGAGATCATTGGCATGAACTGGAGGAATTTCAGGCCAGTGGGGTAAACAAATTTCTGTAGCCTAAAAAGTGAATGAAAGTGAAGAAACGAAGGCAGAACATAAAAGAAGTGCTGTGCATCTCTCAGCACAGGGCTTGGTCTCTGATTTTTTACTAGCTTTTTTTTTTCAGTACCAGGGATTAATGTACTGGCTTCTTAAAAGCTCTGCATTTTATATTCCTAAATTTCCTTAAAGATACATTGGTACTTTCACTAAGTGATAAATAGATCTGACTGCATAAGAAAGGAACTTCTTCAATATCCACTTGAAAGTATAGACGATGCATCTCTGTTATGTGTATAATTAAGACTGCTAATCTCAGCAATAGACTGAACAGATAACAACATTGAAAGGAGGTATTTGGGCTGAAATACCCTGTATTAGCTTTAGCTCACATGGGGAATTATTTGTAACTGTTCTTTCAGTGCTCAGAGATAAATACATTTCACATCATTAGACTTGAGAATATGGTTTGCAGAAGTCAGATTGACATGACATACTCTTAGATTCTTATCACAGTCTAAAAGCTTGTTTTAAAATTCTGGCTTTCCCTTTTCCCTCCAGTCTTCAAAGTAAAGCATACTTGTAAAAACAGTAAGGTGGGAGTGGAGCTTGAACAGGGTTACTCAAACAGAGTAACAGAGTAGAAACAGTGTAGGATGCAAGCCACTGCATAATGGAAATTCAAGTTTCTGCTGCATAAATAATTGGTTACAAAATTGTATGTATATCTGAATATTACCATATTTATACTATCTAAACTGAAATAGCCTTTTAGTGTCTTTTGAGACCTCTTTTTGGGTAAGGCTGGAGTTTGGGCCAGCAGTTGAATCTGCTGTGGAGCAGAGCTTTCTGGGAGTTTCTCCTCAGGCTCTTTGTGTAATAGTTCTGCTCCCTCCCGTGTCCCTACCTCTGTCATTGGTTAGTTATTTTGGTTTAGCTCCTGGGGCCAGAGCTCATCATTGTCTTGGATCCTTAGGGTCACCCAAGTGACACAGTGCAGAGGTGGAGGGTACAGGCGAGAGGATCACCTCAGGGTGTCTGGGGCAGTGTCTGGTGGGGACCTTTACCCAGCATCCAGCATGTAGGAAGGCATCTAGAGTGGGTTGCAGAGCCAGACGGAAGAGGCAGTGTAGGAGTGTGGGGGAAATGCTTTGCATTCTTTGCATTTTGCTTCATGCAGAATGAACAATGGTTAGTAAAATCCTGTGTTTCCTAGGGGAAGCTATGTCTTGACTTTTCCCACCTCCCACTACCCCTACATGAGGATTCAGGTGGTGGCAGCCTCCACCCCAGAGACACATTGCTGTTGGACTTTGGAAGATTGAAATTAAGATCTGCCACCTAGTGGCAAGCAGGTGCACTTGGCCCACAGGACAGGACAGGTCTGGGCTAAAAGAGATCTTAAAATTGCCTCCTGCAAATGCAAGGTAACCATGGGGAGGGGGTGCATTCTGAAAAACATTTACTACTACTTCTTCTTTTTTTTTTTTTTTTGCCCTTAGATTTTTTTTTTCTAACAACATTTACTTCTAATCCTCACAAAGTCTGTTATTTCTCCATTTTATAGGAAAGAAATTGAGACTGAAGACAGAAATGACATTTGTCTTGAGGTCTGACAACTAAAAGTGATTAAATGACTTGAGTGTAAGAGTATTTTTACAGCTTCAGGGAGTGTCAGAATCATCTGAAAGACTTTAAAACATAGGTGATTAAGCCAAAGAATTTCTGATTCCTAGATCTGTGATGGGGCTGGAAATCTACTATTAAAAATATATTTTAACTGAAAAATTATTAAATGTACATAAAGGGCAAATGTAAACTTTTTTTTTTTTTTTTAATGTATTTGTCGTTACAGGATCTCACTACATAGCTCAGGCTCATAATGATTCTCCTGTTTTTCAGCCTCTCCAGCACTGGGATTACAGCATATGCTACTATGCTCAGATTCTGTGGCTGGCTCAGACTGCCTTGGGGTCAGGGCTGGAGTGGCAAATGGTGCCAGGGATTGAACTACAGTCCCTGCGCTTGCATAAACAGGCACTTTAGTCCGCTGAGCTATCTCACCAGCCCCCAAATGTGAAATTTTGATATATGTGTGTACTGCGGGATGGTTAAATCAAGCTAATCAGTATTTACCACTTTGCCTACTTACTTTTTTGTGGTAAAAATACATAAAATATTTTTGAGTAATATTGAAACATATTGTTAACTATAATCACCATACTGTACAATGGAGCTCTAAAATTATTTTTTGTGGGCTGGCCAAGTAGCTCAGCAGATTAAAGCACTCGCAAGTAGGCACAGAGGGTAGGGGTTCAATCCCTGGGCCTGCCATGCTGGCCCTGCCCCCGGGGCACACTGCAATGGCAATTGAGATTGGGTGTGATGGCACATGCCTGTAATCCCAGCACTTGGGAGGCTGTAAACAGGACAGTAACTATAAGTCTGATCTAGTAGTGAGACTGAACACCCTGTAAACCTTTCCCTAAAATACAGAAAAAAAAAAAATTCTTTCTATTTAACTGAAACTTCGTACTCTTCGATGGTGTCTCCCCCTTCCTATCTACCACCCTTTAGTAACCATATTTCTATTCATTGCTTCTATGGGCTCCACATTTTCAGGTTTCATATGTAAATGAGGTGGTATAGTATCTGTCTTTCCATACCTGCCCCGTTTCACTCGGCTGCATCTTTAAGGTGGTGATGAATCTGCTGGTTCATTAAACCACAGTGAGTAGCCGTGGCATAGAATAATGGCTGGCATGTGATGAATGCTAAATAAAAACTAGTTAAATAAAACTGATACAAGCAGTGTCAAGATTTGGACTCAGGCCTGACTGACTTCATGACCTGTTCTCTTTATATGACACTGTCCCAGGTTAAACTTTTAAGGTTTATTAATAAAACCTCATACCTTGTCCCTTGCTGAACATGTCTTAAATATTCAAAAAGTTAGCTGGTAGTTGTTTTGAAAGTCCTATGCAGCTCTTGGAGTAAGTATTTAAGGGCTGGCTATTGTGGGGACTTTCTCAGACCACAAACAATACCAGAGAGTGACACACAGTTGTTGTCTCTCAGTAATTTTCAGCTTGGCTGGGGAAGAAATATCTTGCAAGTATGAAAAGGTCATACCAGTACATGACCTTGGGAAGGTGACAGTATAGTAACTATTGAGCAAGCAGGCACACTGAGCTGTAGGAGGGGCATGGACTGCTGTCCTGGAAGAAGTTAGATTTGTATAACTAGAACAGGGAAGCCCTTACAGGACAGTGTGGGAAGAACAGTGTTCTGAGAATAAGGAAGGAGAAGGAGCACACACAGGTGGCGGGCCTTCTGCCTATCTGTATTGAGGCCTTTTCCCTTACTGGTGTCATTTACTCCTCAGAACAACTACCGGGCATGATGGCACATGCCTGTACTCACAGCATTCAGGAGGCTGAGGCTACATAGTGGGCTACAAAGTGAATTGAAGGTCAGCCTGAACTACATAGTGAGACTTTGTCCACCCCAGCCCAACCGTGTGAGGCAGGTAATACTACCTTACATCTTGGATGGGGAATTTGAGACTTAGAACAGTCAGTAAGCCAGCAAGGGCCACATAGCTGGGATTCAAACCCAGGGCAGCTACTTCCTACCTTTGTTTTTTTCACTGAGTAATGGAGAAGCTGAGCCAGACTTGGTGAGGCTTACTCAGGAACTAGCCAGTGTGGGCATGCCTGTGAGGGGTGCCTCCTTTAGGGGTGGGCCTTGGGTGCCTGGGTGCTCCAGCCTGGTCCCATCCTTGGAACAAGGAGAAATCCCTGGACTTCAGTGTGCTTTAAGGTCATGTTGTAGAGCTTCACAAGTACTAGGCTAAAGATTTTAGATTTTACTTTACAGATGACAGGGAAGTTTTGAAAACATGGTAGTGACTGGGTCAAAGGAGGAGGTGGAGTGTATGGTGGAAATGAGTGGTAGTGTCTCTGAGTTGTCTGGGGAGGTAATTAACCAGTGTCTGCAATGGAGTAGTAGAAAAAGAAAAGGTCCAGTACCAACCATTTCCCTTAAAAATTTCTAGAACTTGGTGCTAGTAACTGAGAGGATTTTGAGGCCTTTCCTAGATATATGCAAGTTATTAATACTGGCAAGAGGGGGAGAAGTAGAAAGCAGAAACATTTCAATCCCGCTGTACTGAAACTGAGAACTATGGTACCCCCATATCAGCCTGCTAGGGAGCTGAGAGAGAGCTGGTTCCGTAAGAAGTGAAGAGAGCCCTGAGTGTCAGCTCATTTCAGGGTCTGACAAGTGAGGACTTTTCCACATTCTGGATCTGATAGGTTTGCTTAGCTGTGTTCTTGTTCTTTCCTCTCTCCTCAGCCTTCCCTCAGACCAGACACTTCCTCGCCAGGGTCCCAGCCAGCCCCTGTCCTTCACAGAAAACTACCAGAGCCTTCCCAAGAGCACCCGGCACCCCTCAGGGGGTTCCTCGCCCCCTCCACGAAACCTGCCCAGCGACTACAAGTATGCACAGGACCGTGCCAGCCACCTGAAGATGTCAAGTGAGGAGCGCCGGGCACACCGTGATGGCACTGTGTGGCAGCTCTATGAGTGGCAGCAGCGCCAGCAGTTTCGGCATGGCAGCCCCACAGCACCCATCTGTGCTGGCTCCCCAGAGTTTGCTGACCAGGGCCGGAGCAGAAGCATGCTGGAGGTTCCCCGCTCCATCTCTGTACCTCCATCACCCTCAGACATCCCTCCCCCGGGACCCTCGAAGGTCTTCGCACCCAGGCGACCACACACACCAGCCGAGCGTGTCACTGTGAAACCACCAGAGCAGAGGCGGAGCGTGGACATCTCGCTAGGAGCCTCTCCCAGGAAATCACGGGGCCATGCCATCAAGGTAAGGCATGAGGGCCTCAGCCTGTATTGGGCCCAGCCTCAAGGTGCGGGGAGCCTTACCTGGTTTGAACATAGATTGAGGCATTGGGACTAAGTGATAGTGAACACTTTAAGTGCCAGTGTAGTTCTTAGGGTTTACTTTAATTTTGAGCACAACCCCGTGATGTAGGTGCTGTAATCATAGTCCATTTTACCAAGGCTTTGGAAGACAGTTATTTGCATGGAGTCATACAACTGAACATCTGCTTCCTGGCAGCATCAAAGCAAGACAAGATGGCAGTGTTCAGTCAGTTCTGTTATTTATAATAACTTAGATCAAGTTTGACACTCCAAGGGGTTTCCACAGTGTACTGTTTTGTCTCCAGTAAAGAAAACATGAGTGCCTATCTCACAGGGTGTCTCAGGCTCAGATAAGGGAACTAGCAGAGAGTGCTACTTGGGAGTAACAGAGGCTTCTGGCCTGGCCCTCAGTGTGACTTCTTGTCTCCCCAACTTTAGAACTCCTCACACATGGACCGACGCTCCATGCCCTCCATGGGTTACATGACCCACACTGTCAGTGCTCCCAGTTTACATGGGAAATCGGTAAGTAGCCCCATACTCCCTATCCAGGTGAATGTGGTGTGGCCCACATTCCTGTCTCAGTGGGGTTTGCTCCCTGGTCCCGTAAAGACTGAGTAAAGTGTAGAGAATGTTGGGCTTGTCTTCTCCTTTGAGTAGAATTTTGCTAGAAGCATTTTGCACCCACCACCTCTGTCTTATTAGTTCCCCTCCTTCCTGCTCTTTGATAAGTTAACTCCACCTTAAGCTTAAGTAGGGTGTGGTTGCACAGCTGGTGGCAACTTTCCTGCAGCCAATTGTTGCCAGTACTTTTATTTGTGCTAATGAGAGAATTAATGCAAGCATTGCATAGTGGTGTCACATCAGTGCCGTCTTGGCACTGGGACAGAGTGTAATTACAGTGGTGCCCCTGTGGTGGCTAATTTCCTTCAATGTGTCTACACACCTGCAGCTGGAGGAGCTCTCACTGCTTCTCACCCGGTTGCGACTGCACCAGGCCAAGTTGGCCAGTGTGCGAAATTTTGCCGTGGGCCAGTTACTGCAGCACCATCTGACCTTTCCCACCTGCCAGGTCAGCGCCCATGGGCGGTCCCGGGACTGGGGAATGATGTGCTGGCCCGTGATCCCTTGTGCTGCGCTAGTCTGTCTTTGCTGTCTGGCTCACCCTCATCCCTTGCCTGTTTGCTTCTGGATGCTGCTGCCAGACACTGTGTGGGAGTCATGGAGCCCAGCCTGCTAGTGCTGGGCAGGGGCAGCATGGGGTGGGAGGGCCCTGAACTGTAGCTTCTATAGCTGTATGTAGTGACTGCCAGCTGTATGTAGTGACTGCTGTGTGGTCACATCTAAAAGACTGCCAGCTGTCAGCCTGTTGTCACGTTGGGTACCATGTGAGTTACTAAAAGATACAGCCTGAAGGAGAGAATGTAGGGTACCCACTTAGTCCTGACAGTGCTTGCTGCTTGTGGAGCTTTCATTTCTCCTCTGCTGTTAAGGCTTATGGTAGCAGGGAAAGATTAGGTAGGACACACAGGCACATGGTTTCATACGGGAAGGGACTTGCTGAAAGCATGCAGGGTAAAGCCATAATCCAGCTTCTGTCGGGCACAGTGCTCTAAACAGTTTCCAGGACTCTGCAGCGAGGCTCTTTGAGCACTGGCCAGGGAACTGCCCTTCCAAACATGTAGAGCAGTTTAACTCTCAGGAGTTACTCATCCTCAGGCAGGGGACAGACAGAATGCAAAGGTGATGTTACTGTCAACTTCCCTGTCCTGTTTTAGTGAGAAGTTTAGGAAAGTTACTTAGAAAAAATGAATGTAGCAGGGCCCAGTGGTAAATGCTACAATCCCAGGAGCTCAAGAGGTAGAGATAAGAGGACCGTAAGTTTAAAGTACTTCAAAATGAAATCTAGGGGGCCTGCTGATAGTTCAGTTGTTTAAGTACCTGCTCATGCAAATGCAGTCAGGTGCGCAGGATACTAAGGTTCAATTCCCACCTCCACCTGCCTTATGAGAGCCGTCCTTAAGGTAGCCTGAGCCAAGCCTCCACCTACCCCCTTGGAAAAAAAAAATTCTTCTCAAAATAAAAACTAATCAGGACTGGGGATATATCTCAGTGCAAAGACCTGGGTTCAATCCTCAGTGCCACCACTACCACCACCTACCCCTCATAAAGAATGTAAAAGGATATGTGCAAAACTGTAAACTGAATATATTTGGGTGATTTTTAGGTAATATTCTCCAGTTCTATTTTTCTGCTTCTGCGAAAAGTATGTGAGGACTGGACTGATTGGGGGAGTAGGGATGGATAAGAGGGCAGTGTAGGGATAGAAATAAGATCTTGCAAGCCACAAACATCCCTTTCAAGAGGCTTTTTTTGCCTTCTCATGCTTAAAAAGCCCTGCATGAACTGCTCACCTGGCTTATGTGTGATTATCAGAACTGTACAGGGGGACTGCCTTTCTCAGCCCTGGCTTGCCCAGTTGAGAGACCCTATTAATCTGCAGAGAACATGGCTCCTAGGTTGTTCTTAAGCACTCATAACTCTCTGCTTCTCTGTTAGCATCTGTGATGTCCTATGTAGAAAAGCATAAGTTCTAGGGAATTGGTCTTTTCCTTATTTTTACTGCCTCCAGTAGTTACCCTGCAGAACTCAACAGACTGTCAGAGATTCCACAAGTGGATAAGGTCTGACCCTGGAACTAGCTCCTGACATGGCCACATTAGCTCCATGCTGAGCAAAAAGAGTAGAACTTGTAACAGGTGCTGGTACAAAGTCTCATTGGGACCTGCATCACCTGAGTCATCTCTCTGCCTCTTCTAGGCATCTCCTTGTTATCAAGGTTATCTTACTTCATGCATGTAAATCGACCCTGTTTAAAGTTTCAATGACAAGAATTGGAGCCATGGTCCCTGATGGGACTGTAGTTTAGATGCAGTATGTGCTTTTGAAAGTAGACCTCGTCTTTCTGCCTTAAGAGCCCAGCAGTATCCTCAGCTGCACTGCTGGGATGGAAGCCTCCTCGCCAGACTGCCAGTTCCAAGACAAGCTGACTCTCCCCACAGTGACCCATAGTCTTTGCCTAGCCCAAAAGGTGCACTGAGCTACTGCAAGACATCGTGCTTTCTCCATGGCCCCAGATGTGTTGTTCCGTTGTGGTCTCTTGTCCCCAAACCTTCTCAGTATAAATTATTTGCTTTGAAACCCTGAATTATGGAAGCCCATGGTGATTATAACTGGTTCTCATTTTTCTGTCTTTTCCTTTGAAGGCTGATGATACCTACCTTCAGCTGAAGAAAGACTTGGAATACCTGGATTTAAAGGTGAGTGGTGCCAGGGTCTCCGCCTAGACTTCCTGAGAGTGAAATTGACTCCGAAGTCAAAGGCCACGCAGTCTTATCAGATCTGGATCCCAAATGATGACTGTGCTCTCAGGAAGAAAAACTCCATTTCTCACATGCTCAAACTCTGGCTCTCTGCAGTTTCTTGTGAATTGTGAGTTTCTGGCATACAGGATGAGGGCATGAAGTTGTGATCTCTTCTTTCCTACATTTAGAACTGAAAGTCCTTATAAAAGTGAGCGTTTGCTTATTCAGAGCCTCTGATGTGGCTTCCTGGTTTGGTTGTGGGGAAGCCATGTCCACATAGAATTACCTAATTCTGAGGCTCTCAGGTAGCCCCCTTTCTTCATTTAGACTTGAAGACTGGCTCCTGTAGGTGATCAGACTCCAGCTCTGACTCAGCCTTCACAGCACTGAGGGTCCAAGAAAGCTTCTGTAGGGAAAGGCATTCTTTGCAGGAGAGAGAGCTGCTATTGTCCTTCCCACATTGCTCTGAAAGCTCTCGTTGTGGGCAGCCCTCCTATGCGTGAGCCTGCACCGTGAAACAGGCTGAAGGAATGTGACCTTTAATCATCCAAGGGTGGGTTAGGGGCCTGTATGACATCTAGGCACCTGCTGTCAGGGCATTCCCTGAAGTCCTCAGTGTTCCAGACTAGAGATATTTTAGAACTCCATCTAGCCTGGCAGTTAGCTGTTATGAACATTAAACCCTAAGGCAGTAGCAAATAGGAGGAGGAGGGCCTTCCCACAAATAAGCACAGTCAGGGCCTTTGATTAGAAGTCAACCCATTTTTATGTATCATCTGTTGAGCACCTGCTGTATGCCTAGCTCTCCCAGCTCTGCAGAAGACATGGGCAGATACAGGAGAAAAAAGAGGCTCTCTGGTCTCATGAAACATTCAGATGTCTAGAAGAAAGAAAAATTTCCCAAATAATGGATTTATGTTCAATGGCTATACAAAGATCTACTTAGCCCAGTTCTCAGATGAAGCAATGATAATCTCCATGGGCTACTAGGAAGGCTTTTGGAAGTAGGCGGCATGTGTGCAGCTTTGCCGAACCAGTAGATTGGAGGGAGAGCCAAAAGATGATGGTGTGGTTAGGATCAAGGAAGGGAAGTGGAGGCAGATCCTGCAGGCTCCTCATTCTACCCTGGGCCTTAGGAAGAGAGGTATAGAACACAAAGCGATTAGAGAAGGAAGAATTGAGGAATAGGATAGCAGAACTGGTATCTCTGTGTGTCCTTGTCTCATATCATATGCACCAGCTACCGTATTTTACTTATGTTTTAGTATTTGGCCCTTACAGTAGGTGATGGCATCACCTTTTAACTGACTGAGACTCAGAGAAAGAAATGACTTTCCTAAGGCCACATAGACAGTTTGAGAGGCGGGGGTGGCATTTGGGTGTAGCTCTAATGCTGATGCTGTTACCCTTAATTGCCTGTCTCATAGCAGTGATCCAAAGACTGCTGCTTGAGAGGTAAGCTCAGGACATTAAGCTAAGAAATATGTTTGATGAAATAGAGGCAGGCTGCATGTATCCTTAAAGTTGGGGTTAGGGTTAGGGATTGCTCTCTAGGAGACATTTGTGATCAGAATACTTATCTAGTGATTCAGATTTCTAGGTCTTACCATCATTTGTCATTACTGTGTTGATACCAGGAATTTCCTGGTCTCAGAGCTGCTGCTCTGGTTGCTGAGCTCTTCTCAGAGAACCTGACTCCCAAACAAATGGCACTGGTGGCTGGGAAAAGGCTTAACAGTAACACATGTGAGAAAAGTTACTGGGTCTTGTGCTGTGTGCCACTAAACTGATGTGGGTGCCAAAAAAAGACTGGACCTCCCATCATCTTGCAGAGGGCTAGGGGCCCTGCATGCCTCTGTACAGACTCAGATGGAATTTTGGGTTGCCAGATGCATGTGTCACTTCTAGATCGAGATGACAGGAGGGCTGAGTTGGGGGAGGGGAGAGGCCACACAGAACTGAGGCTGAGTGTGGTAAATTGAATACTTTTATTTGCAGAATTCAAAGCCCAGATCAACCTACTAAATATAGGTTGCATGTACTCCTTTCCATAGCCAGGAATAGTATTCCAGGGGACTAGCTCACAGCATCACTGTTCTGTCAGCCTTACCCTTTGCTATAGAACCAGGGGTGCCTCCACCTGCACACCCAAGTCTCCCCCAACCCTACTCCTATACCCACCATCCTCGCAAGTTCTCCAGTGAGAGAGCATGTAGGCCAGTTGAGGTACAGTGCAGAACTAGGGAAGGAGATAGGTATGACTCAGAAGAGAGGCAGACAGAATCTATAGAGTTCTAGTGTATGACTTTGTGTTTCTGTGGCCACAGTGGAGAATTAAGGTAAGTGGATGGCTAGTATAAGTAGACAGGTTTCAGTATAATTGAAGACTTTTCTAAAATGGCTACCTTAAATGGTAGTGAACTCCCTGTCACCTGGGTACAACTGAGGCTACGTGAGACTGAATAGGATGAGTGATTGCATTAGGAAAACTCAAAGGTCCACTTGGTCTTTAGATTCTATGACATATTGGACAAATGGTGGCAAGCCCCCCACCTGAGATGAATTTCTGTGAACACAATTAAATGAGCCCTGAGGACTACCCTGCACATGGAAATAGATACTCGGGCTAGCTTCTTTTGAGAGGCCCTTCCTGGGACTCTGGGGGACAAGGTAAAGAGATAAGCCTTTCTAGAGAAGGAATCTCCCTGCCTAGAATCTGACCTTCTCACCCCTCACTCTACCGTGTTGTCCCAAAGGCCAAGACCCCTTTGATCTGCTGACACTCATCCTCTACAACCAGTTGGTGATGTATGCTTCTTCACACATGTACAGCATTTCCTTCTCAGGTGCCACCTACTGCTATGGTCTCATGTGATCAAGGCACTCTCAGAAAATGCAACTAGGAGGAACATTTACTTCTTGGGCATTTTATTTGGTAGTGCTAGGATGAAAAGGACTCCCCACTGGTCAAGATCTGCTCCTGCCTGGCCCTGTGTTTGGGCATTATTAGTGTTCATTGATGCTGTTTAATCCTTGAGTAACCTTGAACATAGAAATTATATATGTCTTCCTAATCAGGAATGCTTGTCTCAGAGAAGTAACTTTTACAGTTACACGACAGGGACTGAATTCATTCCTTTTTTTATATACCATATGCTTTGCCACCTCAGAGTGGTCTTAAATTGTGTTTCTGGCATGGAAATTGTGTTGTATGGGGCTGGTGAGGGACAGAAAATGAAAGTGCTGATTGGTGGTGAGGCTGATGCTTCCTAGCACCACTCTAAACAAAGCTTTGATGTCTGAGTCGGGGCAAGGAAGGCGCAGACTTGCCTGCAGTAATGTTCTTCCATTTGCTATGGCAGCACCAGGGAGGAAATGGGTGCTGAAATGGGTCTCCCCTACAGATAGCCTGCACATGGTCCCCTCACTGAGCGCCGAATACCCCCCAGTTTACAGAGGAGGGAACTAGAGTACAGAAAGTTCCCACAGCTGGACTCACCAGCCCCATACACATCATCACCAAGGTTCACTTTAATTGTGCTCTACACATCCTCAAGGTTTCCCCTTTGCCACCTGCCCAAATCAGCCTGCTTCAAGTGTTGTTTAATGTCTCACCTGTTACGTTTTGTTGTATTTGCCTTTTTGTTTGGAACAGATTAAAAATAATGAACCTTTGATCAACGTGCTTTACAAAGTGCTGAAGAAGTCAGCACTGGGCTGTCGGCCCAGGAGAAGCGTAAGATGATCTGATCTGTGTCTCCGAACGGGGCCATTCCATTGCTTCTGGCTCAGTGCCGGCTCCATCACTTGCTTAACCAGTTGTTCTCCTGATCGCCCCAGGCTTCCCGCAAGTCATTTCGGTTTATTTTCTTTAAAATTTAGCTCTCTTCAGCATTGTGGCTGATGCACCAGGCTGGGCCGCTCATCTGTGGTGTTCTGTGACTCCATTTTTTGTGCTGCCAGTGGGTGGGGGGCTTGCCTGACTTGCCACCCGCTCGTGTTGTGTTTCCATTGTCACTTGTCTGCCTCCATGGCACGGGCACATCTAGACAGGGATGAACATGAATTTCTTGGGATGGAACACTGGTTACTGGTCACCTGGAGGGAGGCCAGGTCAGATTATCCTGACCTGGGGCAGGATTTTGATATTAGAATAATAGCCCAGAGCTAGACTAAGACAAAACAGTTACTTCATGCCTCCTTTGACTGACGCAAGTAATATAGGGACTATAATGCAGCTGACTTTTGTAGCATTCTAATGTAAGCAGCAGGTGGGGTGCATGTGTTGCATCTAAGCCATCCTGAGCCCCAATATAATGTGTTGGGATATGGTAAAGGCAGGAAAGATGCTCAGGGGGCCTTTGATTTTCTTCTGAGACAGTTTCTTTCCAGTGGATAAATGCCCATGGACTTTCACTTTTTCCTTGAAACAAATACTGGGGTGGCACTCATTGATTTCTTAAGTGAACTTAAACACTGCTATCACAAAGCACAAGTTTAAAAGGAAACTTAGCTAATCTGCTACTTACAGATGTAACAGTTCTTAGTAGCCTTTGTTCTCTGGAACAGAGCTAAATTTAAAGTTTTAAGGGCTCTGAGCTGTGTAAACAACTATCAGAAAGCCCTGCTCTATAGCCTGTGGCCTTTGCACCCTAGGAATCAGAGCTGACCTTTGATTTTTTGATACATTCATGAACTTGCTAAACAAACATTTTGCAAATATCTTCAATATGCTAGTCCTTGTCTGGGCCTTGAGAAGACAGAAATACATCCTAGTCTCTAGTCACTTTCATTAGATTGCTTTCTAGTGGGTAGAGACAGATGAACAAACAGAGGGTTGGAATCTACTGTGCTATGTACCACAGCAGTGTCAGACCTGGGCTACAGGAAGAGTACCCTGAAGAGCACCAGAGCCAGACTGAGTGGGAAGAGAGAGCTAAGTACGTCATATCTGTGGAGCTTTTGACCTCTGTGGATTCCTAATTCACAATACCTTCTATGCAGCACACTAATAGGGGCCAAGAGGAATCCAGTTCTTTGGAAAAAGGAGTGCTAATATCCCAGGAGGGGGGGTTGGATGCATGTTTAATATTTCAGAAAGGCAGTGAAGGGCACACATTTAGAAAGCTTTCTATTACAAGTTTAATTTAGAAAATGTAGCTTTCTCAAAGTACCCTTTTTGTATAGAATATCTTATTTCCTTCTTGATGGTGCTAGATAGATGAGGCATTGCTCAATTAGATTCTCTGCCTTCTTAAGCATCAAAATAAAATATATCCTCCATGAAAACTTCAATCAAATAAGGGGAAGAATTGTGCCTGAGGGAAAAATCCCTGAAGCATATCTCAATTTGAAAGTGTTTTCTACCGAGGAAATAAGTGAAGACCCACTGGAGAAAACAGACAAACCCATTGTCCCCAGTTCATGACCTAGAGTGAAGACCTCACCACTCTCACCTGCTTGTTCTCCTGGGTTTCCCTGAGTTTAAAAGACCACATCCTGCTGGAGAGTCCAGTTGTTTGTGTGTCACCAGGATTAATTCTGTGCCCTCCTTCTCCCTCTCCTCTCCTCCAGCTCAGGATACTACACTGTCTGTGGATTGTTGCAGGAGTCTGTGTTCTACAGTTGTGTATATACATGTATGTACACATGATCTGCCAGTTTGAGGAGCCAAATTTGGCTGAAGTTCTGCTCTTTCAAGGAACTTCCACTAACTTACACGTTTCCCTTTGACCTACATGCATCTGAGTAAGCATTTGCTAAGTGGCTGTTATCACGCCAGGCATTATACTCAAGCCTGTGCCATGATAAGTATAATAGTGGTCCTTCCTCTTCACTGTGTGACCAGAGAGATCCTGGAAATGTATACTTCTGTAGGCTAGAATCGATCCACAGCCCTTTGAATTTGCTGTTGCTGATTTTCAGGGAGGCTCATAAGGACAGTTGGGTACATGGATAGCCTGAGCTCCGAGGGAAATGGCTGCTGCCATATTTTAGCTCCTGATCATACTCAAACTTCCAGATGGTATGGAGAGAAAACAAAGGCCATCTCTCTGTAGCACACATACTGCCCGTCTCTACTGTAGTTAGTCCTACTCTCCCTTTCCCCCAGTCATATCTGCAAATGGAAGTCAGGATGATATTCTCTCCTCTAGAGGTGCATTAGACCTGAGTCTTCTGGCTTTGACCTAACTGTGGGGATAAATCTGTATAAAAGCCATACCTGCACAGTTTTTGACAAGGAGACTTGGGGGAAATGAAAGCAAGGAATAGCTTTCAGTTCAGCTATTCAGTTTAGCTTCTTAGGACCCAGCGAGAAATGGGTAGCATACTGCCCACTATGGGTTGGCTTAAGGATGGGAAATATGAAATCCTATAGACCCATAAGTTTGGGTGAATTTTGTTTCTTTGTGGCTTCCTTTCTTAAAAGGATGTGGTAGATTATAACTGTAAAAAGTAGTTTTGCCTTAATTATTCAGGAATCAACAAGAACTTCAGCTAGGAATTATCCAACTTCCTTCTTGCCTTGGTTAGGTCCTTTTCCCTAATAGTGTAGGGTAAGGAAGACTACTCTACTTATACATGCAGATCAGGGCTGCTCAGAGATGTCCTTAAACTGAGGCTTGAGAATGCTCAGAGGATTTGCTTGTTCTCTTTGGCCTGCCCTCTCCAGTCTCTCACTAGGGGGTGAGAGACTTCTGTTTGTCCCTGTGTTTAGTAGAAAACTTACCAGTAGCAAATCTTCCAAGATTCATACTGACTCTATACTTGTTTTGAACAAATATATCCTTTAAAAATTGTTCTTATAACTTGAACATTTACATTTTCTTAAATTTGACAATTCACAAGTGCTACTAGGATCACTAAAGATTTTAGTTTCTTTCTAAAAATGAAATAGAGGTATAGAAATAAATGCTGCTTGAGTTTTTGTCCCTTTCATGCCTTGAGACTTCCACACCCATCCAGTATAGGGCTAACTTTCCTTCCTGAGTTATGATTACAAATGCCTCAGTTAAGTCTTCTTTACATTTTTCACCTCCCAGATGACAGGCAGGGATCATCTCAAGGATCGAAGCCTGAAGCCTGTGAAGATTGCTGAGAGTGACATTGACGTAAGTGAGAAGAGTGACTGACCCCACAGCTGCCTTGTGACCCAGGCTGAGTGGGGCAGCTTTTGGCAGGGTTTGAATGGTCCTGTAGCCAGAGGCTTTCTGGTCACACTCCCGAGGCCATGCCCTAATGTCATCCTTCTGGGCCCTCCCAAACCTCTTCTTGCTTATAGGTCAAACTGAGCATCTTTTGTGAACAAGACAGGATCCTCCAGGACCTAGAAGATAAGATTCGAGCCCTGAAGGAGAACAAAGTAGGCATCAGTTTTGCAGCATTTTGGTGTGGGTGGAGGGATAGTTTGTGCCCTCTCTTTCCTGAGACATCGCTTGGGTTCTCCTGTTAGTATTGAGCAATAGATGCTAGTTTGTCCATCAGTGCATTTTGTTCAGAAGTTCATCTTGGGGGTTTCTGAGCCTGAGGAACAAGTAGGGGATAACGTATAGGAATGCCCTCACCTACTGATTCCAACTCCTCCTCCATGTGCCCTATTCTGCTGTGGCCTTGGGAGAGGAACTCTATACCCCTTGTGAGTGGTGCTTGGCACCTGAGCCCCTGGGAGGAAAGTCCTATCAGAGGAGAGGCCCCTCACTTCCTACATCTCCTTTCCTACCCCAGCTGGGCTGTGGAGGCAGCAAATCTTGATGGGAGGACACGAATGGACCTGGGGCCAGCAGTGTTGGCTCTCTTAGACTCTTAAAGGGAGAGTTTTTTTTTTTTTTTTTTTTTTTTTTTTTTTTGGCGGAACCAGGGGTTGAACTCAGACCCTTGCACTTGCCAGGGAAGTGCTTATTCTACTGAGCCATCTCCCCAGTCTCCCAAGATTTTTTTTCTTTGTGCATTTTATTTTAATACTGAAGGTTTATAGCATACCATTTTTTCCCCAAAGAGCTTACAGAGTTTTCCAGCAACAATTTGATTTAGCCTCATAGTTTTATCCCATAAGGAGTTCGATAGCTTTACACCAGTTTATAGGTGAAGAAATGGATGCACCTCGCTGTTTAGGAGCCTTATCCTGTGGAGAGATTTATTGCTGGCATCAGGGCCCTGCCCCTCAGCTTCCAGTGCAACTCTGGTCCCTTCTGTGTGGGTTAGATCCAGAAGCTTTCTTTGATTCCAGGTGTGGTATGGGGAGGCCTGTGGGAGTATGCCCTATCCTGTTGTTCGTTGGCCCCTCCCTGGCATAGGATCAGCTGGAATCCGTGCTGGAGGTTTTGCACAGACAGATGGAGCAGTACCGAGACCAGCCACAGCACCTGGAGAAGATTGCCTACCAGCAGAGGTTACTTCAGGAAGACCTCGTGCACATCCGAGCTGAGCTCTCCAGAGAGTCCACTGTATGTGTGGGCTGTGAGGGGCATACCTCTCCCTTGGGACAGGCTAGCCATGGGCTGCGTTCTTATTTCCACAGTAGTGGTAGTGGAGTTGATGGCCAGGGACAAGTGTCTTAAAGTAGCAGAACTTCTCTAGCCTGCCTCCTGATAGCAGCTTGTCCAGGGATGACATGTCTGTCTCTACCTGTGCCTTAGGCTACTTTCCATTAGTGACCCTTGGGCAATCATGGGACCATAGTTCTCAGAGCAGCCCATAAATTCTGTTCTGATCTGTGTGCAGTTAATTTTAAGACACTAGGATTTCCACTTTTTCATAGGTTAATCTCAAATGGTGTGGGCTGTTTTGCTAGAGCAGGGATTTGAAGCATCCCTAGTGGAAGAGGGGACAGTTCTGGTGACCAGGGTCAGATACCACACTCCCTCATGTTTCTGTCTCTTCTGCATTAGGACTACCTGAGGCTCACTGGGCTATCTTTCCTCTCTCCCCCTCTGGCTAGGTCTATAGAAGTCTCAAGATAGCTGGGGGTCAGGGAGGTGGGCTGGTGAGGTGGGATCAGTGGCTTTTCTTTGGCCAATAGGAGATGGAAAACTCCTGGAATGAGTATCTGAAGTTGGAGAGCGATGTGGAGCAGCTGAAGCAGACCCTACAGGAACAACACAGACGAGCCTTTTTTTTCCAGGTGACCAAGGGCTATTCATCCCTCTGAGCTTTGGGTACCTCTGAGGGCCTGGTGTGTGGAGACTGTGAGCACCGCCCCAGTGATTCTCTTCCTCAAACCTGTGAAATGGCCACCCTGAGCTCTCTTGGGTCTCCCTAGGTGGTGAGGAAAAGCCTCACCCAATACCCTACTTTCCTGTTCTTCAAACACCTTAATCTTGGTGTTTGGGAAGGGATTTCTGCTTGATCTTTTTGGGAAGAAGACCCCAGAGGGCAGAGGTGTGAGTGAAGTATAACTCTCTCTTGGGTGCTAGCTTCCTGTTTAGATAGGTAGCAGTGGAATCCCTTCTCCTTCCTGTCTCTGATCCCTGGAGATAGATGCTACTACCATCCTCTGCTTAGGAGCGAGTGTGAATTCAGCCCATTGAGGTGCCTCTGAGCTCCCAGCATTCAGTTGCACTTCTGGGGGCCAGGCTGAAGGAGACCTGTTTCTGGGGCTTCTGCCCCACCTGAAGAAGGCTGTCTTATAGCCCTGCTTCCTGAATTTAGAACCCAGGCCACCATGTGCGTAGCAACCAGTATTCCCCCCAGGTAAGGCAGTGAAAGGCCCTAGGGAATCTTCTTTCACATTAGGTTCCCTGGTAGCCCCATGTTCCCCTGTTGTGGTGCCTGACCAGGTGTCCATTCCACCTTCATAATTTTAAAAATAGAAATAACTTCCTTTCCAACCCAGCCTCAGATGTGTGTCGCCTTTCTGGGCCCTGACAGAAATTCACTTTATTTGCATTAAAGCAAGCATTGGTGGAGACTTTTTGGGTGTGCGGCAGCACGCTGCACCAGTTGGTGCTGGGCATGCTAGTTGATGAGTGGTGGTAGCCCGGGCTCCTCATGCAGGTGACTTAATGAAGATGTAGACTCTGGACGTTAGCTTCACTTAGAAAAGTGAACATGTTCTGGAGGGAGTTTAGGTTTGTGTGTCCTGAGGCTTTTCCAAGGACTCTACTCTCTCAAAGATGGTTCCTAAAGAGTCTTGCCCAGGACCACGTCTCTAGAGGCTCTTGCCTGGCCCAGGACTGACCTAGAGGTTCCCTAGAATTTGTCTGTGTCCTGCTATTGTACTCCTCACTCCATAATTTCTTGTTGTGAAAGCTAACATTTCCTTTGTTTTTTGGGGGGTTATTTTGCTTTTTATCCTTGGTACTAAGCATAATGGCTTGAAAATAATAGGTAAATATTGTTGACAAAGTCTTTCCAGCAATTGTTTCTAGATACTAGTTCTTAGAGCCATCTCACCTTTTATATCAATCTTCTTAGGCTTCCGTGATTCACACGAAGGCCTGGAAGTGTGGCTTAGTGGTTAGAATGCTTGTCTAGCATGCATAAGACCCTAGATTTCACTCCCAGGACTGAAAACAACAGTAAGATCCACACTTAATGTTATCAGTATTTGTAATAGCTTTCCATGTTTTATTTTCTGTGGTTCTACAAGTAATGTATATGAGATCCATCTGTATTAAAAGGCCAAACAATGACTTGAGTTTAGTGATGCATAGTTGGGATCTCAGTTACCTGTGTGGTTGAAGCAGAAAGATCACAAGTTAGGGGCCAACTCGGGAAACTTATTGAGACACTGTCTCAAAATAAAAATAAAAGGCCTTGCCTCTAGCTCAGTTGTAGAGGGTTCCAGAGTCCAGTTCAACCCCCCAGTACCACACACACACACACACGCACACACACGTGCACATGCACACATACACAGAGACAAACAATGAGAAGCAAAAACGAATGACACAGAAGCTCCCCGTTCCTCTCAGCCCCATTCCACCCCTTGCGTGCATATGTCCATGCTGTCCATTTGTGACATTGCTTTCCTGTCCCTTTTCTGCGCATTCCAAACACATGCACCTGTATACAATCATTTGTTTGGGATTGGGAGCAGGTAAAAGGTTTTTTTTTTTTTAATGGTTAGTGTTTATTTCATTTTATTTTACTTATTTAGTTTTTGGTACCAGGGATTGAACTCAGGACCTTATGCTTGCCAGGCGGGCACTTATGCTGCTGAGCTATATTCCCCCGCCCGGAAAAGATCTAAACAGTGAGATCATACACATTGTGTGGCAACTTACTTTTTTGTAAGCCTTTTGTTATGGGATGATACCTTGAGTTTTTGCCACCCCAAAAAATAGCTATTTAAATTCAAATATGAATTCTTTACAACATGGTTTATGGAGGAGTTTCATAATTTCGGAAACTTGTGTTGTAATTTAGTTCTTCTTGATTTGTACCTACCATTTCATTGTCTGGTTACTACTCCTTACTTGGTTGGACTGTTCCTCTTCTGGTGGGCAGTTAAATTATTTCCAGGGCTGGTGAGATAGCTAAGTGGACTAAGCGCCTGGGATAGGGTTCAATCCCTGGTACAGCATGCTGAACTGGCCCCACCTCCAGGCGTGCTTAACTGGCCACCAAGACTGGGCGCAATGGTGTGCGCCTGTAATCCCCGGGTGGGGAAGGGATTGGGGGGTGTTAAAAGCAGGAGGATTGCTGTGAGTCTGAGCAGCACAGGATTACAACAAAGAAGCTAGCACAGGCCCTGGTTGAAACAGGTCACTGAGGCACTCAAGGAAAATGAACAACATGATGAGGTAAGATAGAAATCAAGCCACAGGCTCCAAACTAATCTGTCTTCCAGAAATCTACATGGGTAAATCCTCCAGGGAACCTGTGACAAGCTGTTTCCCTGTCCTGACTTGTGTTTTTTGGTGAGATCCTATACCAAAGTGAGACTTTGTACCAGATACAATAAATAAATAAATATATATTTCCAGAATTTTGCTCTTTATAAATGATGCTATTGTGAGTAACCAACTAACTGCCTATTTGAGCTCATTTTAGGTGTTTACCCTAAGATAGGCTCCTAGGAGTAGAATTGAAATGGGCGCATGTCTTAGAAGTTGATAGTACCACTGTAGGATGGCCAAAGAGTTGATCTCATGCTATATAACTCAAAAAAGATGAAAGAAATTATTTTGAATATTTCACCCTAAGGGAATAATAAATGTTTGAGAAAATAGTTGTGTTTACCCTGATTTAAACATTATCCAATATATATACACGCATTGAAGCCCCACCCCTGGGTGCGCTGAGTCAACTACTGAGTCTGGGCCTAGTGGCACACACCTGTAATCCCAGCACTGGAGAGGCTGAAAACAGGAGGATCACTACGAGTCCGAGCTGTATAGTGAGACCCTGTACCAAATACATTAAAAAACAGTTTTGGGGGGCCGGTGAGATGGCTCAGATTAAGTGCTTCCCTGGCAAGCACAAGGGCCTAAGTTTAATCCCTGGTTCCACCAAAAAACAAACAAACAAAAAAAACATTTTTTAAGTACAAAATGGTTGACAAGTATTGCTGAATCACCCTTTGACAGGCTGCACTTTCTACTTACAATGAATAAGAACTCTCAGCTGTGTTTGCCTTTATCCTTATCAGAACTTGGTGTTATAAGTCTTTTTATTTTTTGCTAAGTCTGCTGGCTAAGAAAAAAATGATGCTTTGTTTTAATTTGTTTAATCACTAGTAGGTTAAACATTTCTTTGTGTGTTTACTTGCCAGTTGTGTTACTTCTGGACTTTCTCTTATAGTGAGTCAATTTGTAGTAGGCCAAGAATCTTTTGTCCCACCAAAATGCTAGTCAGGACAGGGTAACAGACCTTGTCCCAGATCCCTGGAGGATTTACCTATGTAGGTTTCTGGCAGATAGATTAGTTTGGAGCCTGGCTCCTGTGGCTTGATTTCTATCTCACCTCATCACGTTGTTCATTTTCCCTGAGTGCCTCAGCGACCGAGGAAGTCATAAGGCCCTGCTTTGACCAGGGCCTGGGCTAGCTTCTTTGTTGTAATCCTACGCCAGGCAGGCTGTTGGTGCTCTAGATAGATCATTAGCACTGCAGGTGTGCCTGTACCCCAGATGGAGATTCTTAGTAAGTAGGCATAGACACCTCATTTTACCTAGGTTTATTTAACTGTAAGAAAATCCATAGCTTGCTCACAAAAGTAGAATGGCATTATTTTAGAAGATACTCTCAGCTACCCAAGCATTAGGAAAGCCAGGGAATGGAATATCCAGGAAGCAGTATAGACAGTGAGTCCCAACTTTTTTGATGGTATTACACAGCCTTTCTGCCCAGCTTGTACAAGAATGCAGGAGTGAAGCCACTTCCTTGCTCCCCCAAAGCTCCCTCATCATAAAGTTATGAAGTTACATCAGCCTTGGAGAAGGATGAAGACACTGACTTTTGTTCTTCCTTTACATGTAAGGGTGTCAGGAAGGCAGAGTAGAGGCAGGAGAGCTGGAGAGCTTTGCTGGGGAGTTACAGAGCATGCAGAGGAGGCCCTTTATTCCCAGCCTTCACTCACTCCCAGCACTCTGGGTTTGGTGATGAGTTTGCTGTCTATCTTGAGGGTGGAGCTGAGTATCACAGCCATGCCTTGCTTGTGAGCCCTGAGGGTGTCTTTGTTGTTGGGATGCAGAGAATAGGAGCATCCAACCACCCTTCACTCCCACCCCTTCATGCAGTCTTCCAGCATCTGCTGCTGTGGCTGCTGGATGGTACATGACTGGGTCCTTTTTTCACCCAGCTAACACGCACTGGAAACCTTCTAAGTACCGTCTCCCAGGAGCAGGTATTTAGGAGTACAGAATTTGGTGCATCAGTAGGGATCATGCAGTGTGAAAACTCTTCCAGTAGAGGGGCAGCTGACCTCACGGAGAGGAGAAAAACTTTTCTGTATATGTGTTGGGCCTTCACTCCATTATAAAGTACTAATTATAATTGACTTCACTCAAAAAGCCAACAGATTATTACCTCTGGGTTAGGGATGTGGTTCTATGATACAGTGCTTGTTTCCCTGCATGAGCAAGTTTGGGTACTACATTTCATTTTTTTTTCTTTTAACCCATTAGGAGATAGCCACAACCCATGTCCACACTAGCGTGCTCCTCGCCTCTTGCAAGCCTCCTTCCATCTGGCTTTAATTGTGACTACATCTGAGCATATAGGGCAGCTCTCTCTGTGTTTTTTTTTTTAATAGCTTTATCATATAGTTCACATACCACAAATCCACTCTTCAGATATTGTATACAGCTCAGTATGTTTTAGTACATTCACACAGTAGTGTAGCTGTTAGTAGTTTTACAAGATCTTCACAAGCCTCTACCCACTTCAGCTCCCCCTCAGCTAACTCCCCACTATCCCTAGTTCCCGACTCTACTAATCCCCTTTTGGTGTCTGTAGATTTGCCTCTTCTGGACATTTTCTATAGATGGAAGTATTTAAAATTTTACATAGTACTGCTAGTTTGTTGGTTTATTGAAAAGAACAGTTAATGCATAGTTGGTTTGTTTTTTTTACAATTTTTTTAATGCTTAGTATTTTTGACGAACTTTGCATACTTATATCTGGTGATCTGAACAAATACTTTGAAGACAATAATATGCAATATAACCATTGTTGAATTCATACCATCTTGTTTTGTGAAATTCTGTATCATTTCTAATTTTTTAATTATGTTTTACTCTTTAAAAAAATGAAATAGACAAGCTGAAGTAGTAACAGCTACTGTAGAACCCCCTCGATCTCTAGCATTTTTCTTATCTCTGCTTCCCTGGGAGGCTGTGAAAAGGCTTGATTTTAGCCCACTGGTGCCATTTCCAAAGTGAGTACTGCACCCCAAGGTAAGGGGCCTCTGTCTGAAATGGCTGAGAAAATCCTCAGAAGAAGATTCTGGTTAGGAGCTGAGAAAGGACCAAACCACCACATTATCTCTTCCAGGAGAAATCACAGATACAGAAGGACCTGTGGCGGATTGAAGATGTCCTTGCAGGTCTGAGTGCAAATAAAGAGAATTACAGAATCCTGGTAGAATCAGTCAAAAATCCTGGTGAGGAACCATTGTCCTTGCTGTGTGGACTTGGTAGGGCTGGGTGGATGGCTCCTGGGGAGGCAGAGTCTGTGGTGCTGACCTTCCCTCTGAGGAAGATGGTCCTCAGTGCATCCCTCTGTGCTTCTCAGAGAGAAAAACAGTGCCTTTGTTCCCTCACCCGCCTGTGCCTTCACCCTTGACCTTGGAGAGCAAGTCACCCCCTCAGCCCAGCCCTCCTGCCAGCCCAGTGCGGACCCCTCTGGAAGTTCGGCTATTCCCACAGCTACAGACCTATGTGCCCTACCGACCTCACCCTCCCCAGCTGAGGAAAGTGACATCCCCGCTTCAGTCACCAACCAAGACAAAGCCCAAAATGGTAAGCTGTGGTGATGAGGTTGGAGAGTCTTTGTTCCCTCTCTGACCTCAGATCAATCAGCTACCTAATGAGAGTAGCTCTTGGGTAAACAGAGGTAGAATGAGCTGAGGCTCTTGGGGTTGGCAGAGCCCTGGGAGATGAGAGTCTAATCCAACCCTCCCATTTTACATTTGGAAGAGTTGAGGCCAGGCAAGGGTAGTGACTTCTGAATAGCAGCCAAGCTGTAGAATGTGTGGCTGTTTAAGAAGTTGTCATGTAGAGAAGAGCAGCTCCTTTAGCAGCAGCTGGGCACTGTGCACAGTTGTGCACATGCTTGTGAGAATCCCACAGCCTCATGGTGCCTGGAGAGGAAGGGCAGTATTGCCATTCCATGAGAAGAAAACTAAAGCCCCAAGATGTTGAAAGCTGCTGAAGTTCTCCATGTTAGTAATGACCAACTATGTGTCCTGACTCTCATTCTGTGTCACCATCCATCTAACTGGGTCCTCCCACCCAGGTCCTTGGCACAGGTCTGTGGTCCATGTGGTAGACTGGGCCAAGGCCTTGGCTTGCCTGCCATAGTGAGGGACCAAGCTTTTGGCAGGGTCTGGTGACACAGGAGATTTTAAACAAATAGAAGAATATGGCACTGGGAGGCCTGTGTCCTGGTCTAGGCACACAGTATATCTAGTTATCAGTTGGGAAAAAAGCATAGAAATTAAAGAGCAGAATAGAATTGTTATACAGGCACTTTCCCTCTGCATAGCCTCTCCGGAGGAAATGTTCACATGTCTTGGTGGACGTGCTTATGCTGTGTGGCTCAGAAGTGACCAGTTCTCCTGGGGAGATAGCTCAGCAGACTTAAGTGCCTGCCTGGCAAGTACAAGGACCCGGGTTCGATCCCTGGTACTGCATGCCATCTGAGCTGCTTAGAAAGGCCCTGTACCATATAAATAAATACATAAATATAAATAAGGCCAGTTCTGCCCTGTGGGCTGCTACTGTGGCAGTGCCCCTTGGCAGTCCTTCTTGTAGCTCTTGACCTGATGGGTGTTGGCTCTGGCTTTCTTTCTGAGCAGGAGGATGAGGCCCCTCCCAGGCCTCCACTTCCAGAAGTCTACAGCCCAGATGACCAGCCACCTGCGGTGCCTCCACTCCCGAGGGAGGCCACTGTCATCCGGCACACCTCTGTGCGGGGCCTCAAGCGGCAGTCAGATGAGAGGAAGCGAGACCGGGAGCTGGGGCAGTGTGTGAATGGGGACTCAAGGGTGAGCTGGGAGGACCCCTGCGGTTGCACCTGTGCATGGGGAGAGGGAAGACAGTATGATGCTGGGTGGCTGTGACATCCTCAGACTGTGTCCACAGGTGGAGCTCCGGTCGTATGTTAGTGAGCCTGAGCTGGCCACCTTCACTGGGGACATGGCTCAGCCCTCCCTGGGACTTGTGGGTCCTGAGAGCAGGTACCAGACGCTGCCAGGTAGAGGTAAGGCAGCACCTTCTATGGAGTCTTTTGGGGACCCCAGCACTCCGCTACACTTATCCAACCTGCAGCCCAGGCCTGCACCCTCTGCCTGCACTGTGGCCTGGGCTGCTGGTCTATCCTCTTCCCATCTGAATCTTGACTGTCCTTTTCTTGGTGTCCCTAGAAACTATTGTAATAGCAATCACTGTAACTCCTGGTGTGGCTTAAACACTTCCTTTTTTCCCCTATATTCACAGTACTGCTGCAAGGGGAATACTGTTACTCTTTTTGAGATCAGGGAGCTAAGGCTCAGAAAAATTGCATACTTGGCCAATCACTGATTAATGAAGAAACTAGAAGACAGTCCTGGGGCTCTGACTCCAGACTGCTGCAGCCTGCAGGCAAGGGAGCTGGATGACTGCCACCAGCAAGGCCATCTCGGGCCTTCCATAGAGCTTTTTCCTCTGTGTTGCCCCAAAACTAGTGCGTCTTTTCTTAAACACACTTTCTCCTCAGTTTGGCCCCTACTCACTGTCTTCCCTTATCCTCAGTAGGGTTGTGTGGGATATATAAGAGTGTCAGGAAGCAAAAAGCTGAGGATACTCCTTACCCCACCAGCCTTGCCACCTGTCCTGCAGTTCATGACTTCGACATGCAAAGGAGGTCAGGGTACTTCATAGATATCCAGGGACACTATCTCCCACTGAGGATGGCAGTACCTCTGGGCTGCCCCCATGCTCTACCAGAGGCCTTGTTCTTCTAGGCTATGAAGAGAATGATGACTGGATTGTTGGCTGGGCCTCTTGGCCCCTCCAGGGAGCAGGGTGGTAAGGGAGTAGCCTGGGACTGTCCATGCCACAATACCCCTGACTCTGCTTTCCTCATGAAGGGCTCTCGGGGTCCACATCCAGGCTCCAGCAGTCATCCACTATTGCTCCTTACGTCACACTCCGGAGGGGTCTAAATGCCGAAAGCAACAAGATGACCTTTCCTGTAAGTGGCCTTGAGCTATGGGGGAGCTCACTGTTTCTTCACCCAGTGGGTTGGAGGCTCAGAGCTGGACAGTAACTAGAGATCCTGTGATGCTGAGGATGGCCTCTGAGAGGTGACCTCAGCTTCATAATGAGCTCAGGGTCTCTGTGACCCACTGCCCACTGAGAAGGCATTGTCCTGCCCTCTCCACTTTCCACAGCCCACATTTAGCTACCGTGTGTCAGGTCAGGGGAGGGAGCCCAAGAAGTCTTGTACCCTGGGCTTGCTGTGGTCTACTCTGAGCTGTCACCTGGACAGACATGACCTCCGTTGTGTGCCTGCAGAATGGCTGTTGCCCAGAAGACTCGTGAGGCCAGGACATAGGGTCTCTGAGGAAGTGGTTTTCTGTGGAGCCCAAATGACAGTGGGGGAGAGCAGGAGTGGAGTGAAACTAGTGGGCAGCTGCCCTCCATGCTGCCAGCCCAGCCTCTCTGTGTCTTGCCTCTTTTTCCTCCTCAGAGACCCAAGAGTGCCTTGGAGCGCCTGTACTCAGGGGACCACCAGCGGGGCAAGATGAGTGCCGAGGAGCAGCTGGAGCGCATGAAGCGGCACCAGAAGGCCCTGGTTCGCGAGCGCAAAAGGACGCTGAGCCAAGGAGAGAGAGCAGGCCCTACCTCAGCTCAATATCTTGGCCAGCCGCTCCCTGGGGACCTGGGCTCAGTATGTTAAAACAGCAGGCTGGGGCAGGGAGCAGAGCTGCCCCTCAAGCTGAGCAGAGCTCACTGTGTCCCCTGCACCCAATCATGTCACCCTGAGTGGGCTGTTCATTGACACAGCTGAGAGAACATCCCACAGGGAATATTTGTCCCAACCAGGCTGCATGCATCAGCTGGGTAGAGGGTGACCTAGAATCAGCAGAAGCAGGAGAATCTCACCGCAGAGGCCTGGGAGCTGGAGACTACATGCAGCTTGTTCTCCCAGCTGTGCCTGCATGTGGCCTTTGCAGACACATTTGAACTAAGGACTTGGGAACATACAGTTCAGGGAGTAGTGGAGGAAGATGGTGATGTGATTTGATGAGAAGCACAAACCAGCCTCCTAGACTTCCAAGGGGATCCTTGGAAGGGAAGGCAACCAGGGCTCCCACAGCCCCAGGTGCTGAGAGGCCCCAGGCCCCCAGAGAGCAGGGTTGCTGCCCCCTTGTGGTGCCCTTTGGCACTGTACCTGCTCACCCACCTTTGATCCCTTTTGGAAACATTCCATTTGACTTTTCCCATTTGAAATCCCACATTTCCCTAGACTTCTAGCCTGGCTGTTCTTTCCCTAATTCATTGCACAAGCTCTTTTGCTTTTAGAATTACTGCTCATTGCCTTTCTAATCCTGCCTGATTGTTTACAGAAGCTTTCAGTTTGCATTGAACATTGTCTAACTGACCTGTGCTGCTTGTTACCAGGCTTGTAATAATAGCAGCTCTTGTCTCCCCAGCCTAGCAAGCACTCCCAGATGTGACTTACCTTTCCACTGCCCTCCTTGGTGCAGGACTACTGACCCACAGTCCACTCGTCCCCAGGGCTGCCCCATAGCCTGAGCCATCCTGCTGCCTCATGCCACAGTCCCTGGCAAAGGTCTGGGTGTTCTTAGTTTATCCAAATCCATGCCGAATGCCTGGATGGTAAACACAGACACCCCAGCTGAGGTTGTTTGGTTTAATTCCTCTGGTCCCATCACTCGATCTCTTATGGAAAACCTCTTATGTTATATTTAATAATTAAGAGTAGCAAAATAAACTTTGTATTGAGGAGGCCTTTTTACAGCTGTTAGCTCAGATACCAAAAGGTAAGAAACAGGACAGTCATGTCTTCAAAAGCTATAACCTTGGAAACTTTTAAACTTTATCAACAAACATCATATGGACTAATACTGGCATTTTACAACCTGATGTCTCAAGTGTAGAGATTATCTAAACATCCAAATTTGAATATTTGTGATTTCTCTCATAAGAAAAGACTTTTGTAAGTCTCTGCATCAGCGCCAATAAACGTGTTGCTTATTAACCATGGATTGGCGTGGTTCTTCCCTAGGACACCTAGAGTCTAGTGAACTTTTCCTGTCTGTGGAAACAATCAGGCTGGGTTTCAATGAGGGCTGGTCTCTATTTAGAGCACTTGTGAGCATGTAAGAAAATGGGATTTTTCCTTGTGAATCATTAAATTCATTTATCTCTGCTCATCAGCTGTCTAATCTTTTCAAACTATAATTGGACAACCATCAATGAAGAGAGATTATACTGACTTGGACTCATTATTGAGAGCTTGTGCATGAATGGGTGAAATATGCTGATGTGGCTATGGGGTTAAGGTTTTGGGGGGACTTGGGCAGTAACACAGCTATGACTGCTTGGGGCTCTGGAGTGAATGTTGTGGGAAGGAGTAGGTCTGGGATGGCTCAGCAGCTGCTCTATTCCCACTCAAGAGTGGGTCTCCCAACTAGTATTGTTCCTACCAATCTGTATGACAATCGAATGCCTATGAAGGTAAACGTCGTGGGTGAATAGGAAGCCACCACTGTCATGCTTGGATCTTAAAATGATTGGGTTAACTTTCCTTCCTGTGAATAGATGTTTGTCACAAAATCAATACTGTGAAACATTCTTGGGACTATTTGATTTAGCATTGCAGTTTTGCATAACTTTTTTTTGTGGTTTAAAATATCTGCCCACCTAGAGACTTTTTTTTCTCTCTCTCTCACTACTCACTTGATTGAACTGAAGACCAGATAGGCACTAATGCCACTGAGCTATATCCCCAGCCGTAGATACTGTCTTAAACAACAGTTTGTCTGCCTTACTGGCTCCAAGCTGTCCCTACCTCGACATCCCTGACCATGTTGTGGATGTGGTATCTCTCAGCCTGAATGGGATCTTTTGGGACCCCCAAAGGAGTGGGCCTTGATTGTTCAGCCATAAAAGGCAAATCTATTCCCTGCGGTCTTGTCCCTAGTTCAATTTTGGGGTCACTCTGGGACCTATGACCTAAGAGTGGTCCCAGGTTAGAAATTGACAATATGTGGCAAGCCATGTACAAGGGACAGAGGTCTTGATTTTCATTACAGGAAAAGTTGCATCACCTACCCCTACTGGGTCACAGAGCCATACCTTCAAAAGACAACACACCCACAAGACCCATCCAAAAGGGGATCAGCGCAGCTCTCAGCAGTCAGCACATGACTGCTATTAAACCTTCTTATTCTGTTGCCAGTGGAAGCGGGAGCAGGACTTTGACCTGCAGTTGCTGGACCGGGCCATGCAAGGGGAAAGAAAGGACAAGGAGGAGAATGGCTGGTTGAAAGTACAGGCCATGCCTGTCACAGAGTTGGACCTGGAACCACAGGACTATGACCTGGACATCAGCAGAGAGGTGAGGGCAAGGGCTTCCTTCGCATACCCCCAGGAGGCTTGCCTTTGGGGTCCTGGGCTGATCAACCTGCCTGTGAGGGATATTGCCCTAAAGAGTATAAGGCTCAGCTCCACTGTGGCCTAGAGATGGTGGATACAGCTTGAATCCAAGTGTGTGGACGAAGGTTCAAAATCTGTACCTGTAATTTCAGACCAATTACACTTGTAATTTCTCTCTGCCTCAGTCTCCTTAGCTATGACCTAACATTGTCAGGTTTAGCAGGGTAGGAAAGCCTAGCACATAGTAGGGGTGACGATTCAGAAGTTTCTGGTAGCACATGCCCTTGGGAGCTCCAGGAGTTGACCTTGCAACTGGCCAGTCAGGCTTACTTGGACTTTCAGGCCTGGGGGAAAACATTGGGCAAGTTTGAAAATCAAAGGTAAAATTTCCAGCCTTGACCAACTGAAGGAGACAGTGTAGAGTTCTGGCAGTGTTCTGGTGCCCTCTGGTGGCATACTTGCATCATAACAAGGCAGACCCAGGAAAGTCAGTAATGAGGAAAAGCTGAAACTCAGGGAAGAGGGAGGCTGTCTGTGCCCGTGTCTCCTGAGGCCTGTGTTGTGACATTTGTATGCTCTGCAGAGCAGTGGTACACATTAGGTGTTCCATAAATATTTGCTAAAGGAAGACTTCATTAAATGAATCTCACAGCACCATACAAATGTCCCAGAAACATTTTTCCAAGGGCTTGGCCTACCCTGAAACTGCCAGAGAGGAAAGATTTCACCATGTGGAGGATGGATTAAAGTGGGACCTTAATAAAATGTCCCTGCAGAGCCATCAGTTAGGAGAATGAGTATTGAGTTGGGCCCTCGGTGCCTTCCTCCTGCCCTTATAAGGGGCAGGGGCAAGAGCCGGAGTGCGTGTGCTTAGGGCAGTTACATCAGCGATACCACCTGATAGGTTAGGGGTAATGGGGTCTTGGAGACCCGAGGAGCATGTGAAAAGTGGGTACCCTTTGCAGTTGCTAAGTTCTGGGGCCAGCTGGCGCTTCAGGGCCTAACACAGCCAGCCCCTGCCCCAGGCACCTAAAATAGCCAAAGATCTGGCCTTCTCACATTCACAAAGAGGCCTTAGTTGCTGCATTGGCAGTGTGCTCTGCCCATCCCAGGAAAAACGTTCTGTGTTATCTGTGGCCCAAATCCCTCCTGCTACAGTGTGATCTACTTCCTTCCTCCAGATCTGCCATTATTGGGGATAAGTGCTTATTTCTTAGCATCTTTCAGCAAAGTGTGAAAGTTTGTGTGTTTTTAAGCTCTCAACCAAGAATAAAAGGAACCTAGTCAAGAACAAAAAAGCCCACTTAAGGCCCATTAGGATTGCGGTCTTAGCAAACAGATCCAAACAGTTTAAAAATGTGCTCTGAAGTTATACAAAATAGCAACTGTATCAGTAGCTTTAACCACAAACCAGGGATTGTGATTCAGTTCTGACAGAAGCTGCCTGGGAAGAAAAAGATTGGGTGTGGTCTGAGTCTCAGTGCAGTTTCAGGAGACCTTTGTCCATGGGTCAGCAGAGATTAATGTTTGAAAGGTAGCTCACATCCAGGTGGGCATGTCTACAGTTCAGGAGAAGACCAGATGTAGATGTGTGAGATCTGATTAACAGTGCTCTCCTTATTTTAAATGTCCTGAACCGGGGCCGGGGAGATGGCTCAGTGGAATAAGCGCTTCCCTGGCAAGCACAAGGGCCTGAGTTCAATTCCCAGTTTTGCCAAAAAAAGAATAAAAGTCCTGAGCCAATGCTATTCCTTTTTTTTTTTTTTTTTTCTTGATAAATCCAAGACCAAATTTGCCCCGGGGCTGTATTTATCTTTCTCTTAGGAGCTTCAGCCAACCCTATTTTAAAGTGGGTGCATGAAAATTTCCTTTAGTCTTGGCCTTGAGCAAGATTTCAGCAAGCTGACTTTGCCACTGGGCGAGTGAGATACTGAGGTTGTCCTGGAAAGCAGAAGACAGGGTGTAGCTGCTTCCTGTCTAGATCAGAGGTGCTTTTCTAGGGCAGAAAGCAGTATCCTCTCCTTTCATCCATCTATCCCTTGGGGAAGGATTTGTTGAAAAGCTACTGAGTGCCAGGTCTCTGCTTTAGATGGTGGGAGACAGAGATGATGAGAATGTGAATAAATAGTGGGGTGGAAGAGGAGATCAAAAAGAGTAAAGGCACTGATTAAGCAGCTGGGGTCGAGAAAGCCCCATTCTGCCCCTGTGGGAGGGGCACCAGAGGAGCCCACAAGGCTGTGAGCACAGCACTAAGGATAGCAGTTTTCTCCAGAGAACATTTAGTCCAGTTGTTTGGCCTTGTTCCTCCCTTCGCCTGTTAAAAGATCATCTGGTGGGGCTGGTGAGATAGCTCAACGGACTAAGTGCCTGCTTAGGCAAGCAGGGGGACTGGGGTTCCTTGGTACTGCATGCCATGCAGGCCCCATCCCAAAGTGTGCTGAGCTGACCACTGAGTCCACGCATGGTGGTGCACCCCTGTAATCCCAAACAAGAGGATCACTATGAGTTTGAACTGCATAGTGAGACCCTATACCAAATACAGTTTTAAAAAATATTACCTTGTTCAGCAGGACAAATGTGGGCTTTGGTCCTAGAACCAGGTTTGAATCCCAGTGATCTTAGCAAGTGACTTCAGCCTTATGGGCTCTGTTCCCTTCCTCATGGTGTGTGTTGGGGAGGGGGTAGAGAAGATCCCAGACAAGAACATCTGTGGTTCCTCCTCTGCTCCTGGTCCCCACCCAGCTGTCCAAACCAGAGAAGGTCTCCATCCCTGAGCGCTATGTGGAGCTGGATCCCGAAGAGCCCCCGAGCCTCGAGGAGCTGCAGGCACGTTACCGCAAAGCCGAGAAGATCCGTAATATCCTCACCCGGTCAAGGTCAGCCTTTGCTTGTCAGGTGTAACATGCCAAACACAACCCCAAGTGACATCTCAGTAACATGTGGGACCAGGGCCATGCCTGCTGGGTGCATATTTTGCCTGTGTCTTAGTCTCAGGTGAACCCCACTCATGGCAGGTGACAGGTCAGTAATCACATCAGAGAGAGATACTTACAGACCTGAGATACTAACAGGGCTCCTCGATCCAGAATGAACCCATCAAGTACAGGAAGTAGGCAAGTGTGGCAGTGAACAGACCCAGCTAGAGGGCTCTGGCCATGTCCTGAGAGGGCAGAGTCTTTGTGCACTGCTTCCCTGGACACTGGGCTAGGACTCCAGGAGTTTTTCTGTTCCAGTAGTCTCCATGGCTTAAAAACTTGTTTGTGAGCCTTCCATTCAGACCTTGGTTAGTCATTTTGTGTCTGAATTTAAGTCACCACCAGCTACACCCTTAACCAAGGACGATGGCCTTCCTGAAAGGTTGTGGGGGGTGGGGGAAGTGATATCTGATTCTGTCTTAGGAGAAAGAAAGCCCATAGGTTGCAAAGTGCTGAGAGCCACCATGCCAGGGGTACCTCTTCCCTGGAGCTGATGCCCAGGATGGGGAGGGCCCATGGCTGCTCTCTGCTCCTCTGGCAGCATGTGCAACCTGCAGCCCTCAGCAGCCCAGGACCGCAACAGCCTGACTGACCTGGACTCACAGCTGCAGGAGCAGGAGCGCATCATCAACATTTCCTATGCCCTGGCCTCCGAAGCTTCCCAGCGCAGCAAGCAGGTGGCAGGTAAGGCCATGAGTGCCCACCTCTGAGGTCCAGGACTGCCCACTGCTCCTTGGTGCCCTGCCTAGCCTGTCCCAGGGCCAGAGTCAGTGGCAGTTGGCAGGTGAGGGCCAGCTGTGTGTTCTTCTGTCTCAGGAGTGGTGTTGCTCTTCGATTTCAGCTATTTCATGCTCCAAATCCAGTGAACGGGTTTCTCTTCTGATGAACAATGGGGTGGAAGAGCCCTGGGTGCTTGGATTCATTGCTCAGCAAGGCAGAAAGGGGCCCTTCTAGCCTTTCTTGGGACCTCTCCTTTGGGCCCCAAACAAAGCTACTGTTCGCTTTGTCAGAGCACCCTGTGCCAGAAAGCAGGGCTCTGCTGGCCAGTTGCAAAAATTGTCCTCAGGGTAGGAGCGCGTGTATATGCCCGGGTGCAGGTGTGCTTGTGTATGCGTGCGTACAGGTTGTAAAGGCTGCCTTCCCTCAGTCAGGTGAGGGACTCTGGCTTCTCCATGCACCCAGGCCTCCCCTCTGTGAGTGCCCTCACAGTCTGCCTGGTGTCCCTTCTCCCCAAAGGTAGAGGCCACTGTGTCTAAGTGGTGCTCTTGGCTGGGGGTGGGACCTGGCCCTGGAGCTTGCAGTGGGGTCTTCTAACCCTGGCCAAAGTTGACAGTGGTGGGGCCTGGAGAGCTGTGGCAGTGCGGGTCAGTTTGGGACCAGAGCTTTGCCACCACCCCAGGAAGACCTGGGAATGAATGCTGACAAGGGAGGGGCCAGTCTCCATGGGAGCCTGTTCACACCCTCATCCTATATCAAGTCCCCCAAATCCCTGAGGTCCTTACTCCTAAGCAGTGCAGAGTAGACTGAGAAGTGGTGATTATAGCAGTGTGGTGGGACCAGGAGACAGCCATCCAGGCCCCTCTTTCCCGTGGCCCAGGGGCTCATCTCAGTACCTTCTGAGCTCCTCCCCCAGTGTCCCCAACTCTGCAGTGCTTGCTTTAACTGTGGCTCTGCCACCCTCACCTCCTTGCCACCAGCACAGAGCACCACCACCCTAACGCCCTGGGTCAGCTGTGGGCCCCTGGCACTCCTGCTCATGGAAGGCCTTGCGCACCTTTCCTCGCTCTTGCTCCCTATTTGTCTCAGGCAGATCAGCAGCCAGAGGTGTGCACCCAGGTCCAGGTCATTGTCGGGGGCAGCAGGATTGCACCCCCAATCTTGACAAGTGAGGCTCTGGGTGCTGGGGAACAACTGACTTAACACGCTGCTTAATTCCTATGTGCTCTGTCTAGCGCAGCAGCTGACCCTCCTCCCATCTAAAGCGCCCCTGTCCTTCAGGACGGTGCCACCTTATCCCCTCTTAAGCAACGGACTCCACTACACCTTTGTCTAACACCGTCCAAGTAAGAGGAGCCCCCACTTGGTGCACCTGCCGCTCACCACCCTCTAGTACCCAGCATGCCCTCCTCCCTCTGCTGCTGCCGCTACTGCTGTGCTGCTGGCTGTGGTCCTGCTCACCCATGCTTCCTCCTGTTGGCACAGCGACCGCTGCGGGGACCAGTGGGATTTAGGAAGGTGCAGGAGCTAGAGCTCCTTAGGACCTTGTGCTCAATGATCTGATGCAGTAGAGACTGATTCTGACTCCCTTCCCCACTGAGGTCCCCAGAGCCCCAGCTGGGCCTGTTCTTCCTGCTGTTCTTTCCAAGATGGCCACCCACTAGCCATGCTGCAGACTCAGGCAGCATGGAAGGAATTAAATCTTGGCCTTTGGGGAAGAAAGAGAAACACTGTAAGACTAAGAAGTCCAGATTAACAGATGTTGGAACTGAGGTTCAGCAAAGGGTGGTGCTTGTTCTAGATCTCACAGCACTGGTGTTAGAGTAAGGAAAGGGCTGCCCTCATAGTCCCTCAGTGAGTAAGGATATCCTGGCACCACCCCAGGAAGTCTCAGAATGGACATCTGGCCATGGGAGCAGTGGGATGGGGAAAGAGCCCTGGGCCAGAAGCCAGGAGACTGGGATCAGGTCCACCTTGGGTGGGTGCTGGGCGCATTGCTGCAGAGTCCAGTGTGTCACTAAGACAGGGGAGGGTCAGGCTGATGCCTTGGCAGCCTTCCCCTGCCATCCACCTTGCTGGCTTAGCAAAGTGCTCCCATCCGTGCCCTTTACATTTGCTCTTGATTAATCTTGCTGAGTACCTGTCACATGCCAGGCTCTGTGCTAAGCACCTGTTTTGATCCACACAACAACCCTATGAAGTTATCCATCCCCCTTTTACAGATGAGGAAATGAAGCTCAGAGACGTTGAGGGACTCACCCCAGGAGTCACAGCTTGTAAGTGTCAGGTTTGGAGTCTGGGAGTGAGAGTCCAGAGCCTTTGCTCCCCACTGCTACCTATGGACTCATCAGGCACCCCTAGGGGTGCCAGGTGTGGGGAGGTGGGTCAGGATCTCAGCAGGTTCCCTCCAGCCCAACCTGGAAGGAAGAGACCAGCCTGCCTAGGCCTGCTTTTGGGAGCTATGGAGCAGGCCTAAAAGCAAAACATTGTATGGGCCTCCAGCTGGCCCCTTGTGAAGGCCACAGGGATCTGCCAAAGCCAAAGTAGGGCACATGCTTTCCTGCTCTAGGTCTGAGAGGGTGATACCACTCAAGCACAGAGAAGCAGGCCAGAGGCTCTGTTTCCTGGTGTTTGGTGCTCCTGTGGCTCTGCATCTGGCCTAGAATACACTTTTCAAGCACATCCATGTTCCTGTTCCCCTCACAGCATCATCAGGAGGGATGCTTTATTTTTAGATTACAAAGGTGGGACCGTAGAGGCTGAGTTCTCCAAAGTAATTCAGTGAATGAAGGGCAGGGACATAACTGGACCCCAGAGTCTCACCCAGACTCTTTGCCGTATCATGCAGGGACCCAATTTAAGGGACAGTGTCTGTCTGCACTTCCTAGAAGTGGAGGGAGAGTGGGGCCCAGAGCCCATGAGTCTGGAAGCCAAGGTCCCTTGGCAGCGGCCGCATTGCCTGAGCCCCCTCCTTCGCTGCTCTGTCAGCTGTCGTGTGTGTGCCACATGCTGCTGCCTACTCCCTAGATGTGCGCAGGCATCTGCCGGCCTCATTGACTCATGTGCTTTTTGCCAGCCCAGGCAGTGACCGATCCGTGACCTAGCAGAGAAGTCTGGAGCCAGGGCCGAGTGGAAGCCGCTTCTCCCAGGAGATTGGCCTCTCTGCTGCACTGCCCCTTGCAGCTGAGCAGGTTCTGGTGGAGGAAGGGAGTGCACACCGACGATGAGGCACCCCTGGAGCTGGATCCTAGCACACACCACTTGTTCCAGTTCAGACTCTTTTACAAGTGACAAAGGCACTTTTGATAAACACTGTAAAATACTGGCACTGTATTTTAGAATCAGAATGCATTTTATACTGTTCACCTCCAGGGCTGCGTGGCTGGGACAGTAAGGATGCAGGGTGTGTAGCTGCACATGCAGATTCAGGTACTAGGGATGGTAGGTGTGGGTGAGGAGGCAGATAGGGCAAGAAGGGGGCAGTCCAGCCTTCGGGAACTCGGGTGAAATTGTGCTGCCTGTGGGCCTCAGCTGCAGGCGCCTCTGACCTGACCTCATCACCAGCACCGAGTGCCGCCTGTCGAGGATGCGCGGGAGCCCGCATCTGTGCCTTGGCCCTAGGTTCTGATTTAGGGGCAGCAATGTGTTTGAGAGCTTTGGGCTCCCTCCCCTCCCCAGGAGGCTCTCAGCAAAGGGTTCTTGGAAAGTAGCAGCTTACTTTCATTAAAAATACATTTTACAGTACAGAAAATGTGAGAAGAAGCACCTTTTTTGTATCACAGCAATAAACTATACTGGGTGGCATCTACCTAAGAATCTCTGACTACTGATTTCCCGCCACGCAGATGTGACTGGAGCCTTTACTGCCTGCCCGGAGGACCTCTGCTCCGAGTCCCTAGGACTTGGGTCTGGTGGCAGGTGGGCAAGCACTGTGCTCTGCCAGCCTCAGCAAGTATGTCACAGGCAGGGCCACCACAGCAAGGCTTCAACATGACTTCCAGCCCCAAATGAGGAGGAGGCCACCAAGCCAGGTGCAGTGTTTATGGTCCTTTATTTAAAGTTGTCTCACAGTATTCTGCATACAACAATGTTTAAAAAGAAAGAATGAAGACTTCCATCGGGTGGAGCCACACTTTAAATGAATATTTGTCTGTGACTATGCTAAGAAAAAAAGAATCTTGAATATATTTAGAAGTTGTGGTCTATTTTTAACTAACTCCATATGCTGCCCGTATCAACTTCATGACATTTGCCAAAAGAAAATTTTATTTTGCCTTTATAAGATTTTGTTGGAAAAATGAAATGAATATTTTGCAAGAAAAATTAATTTAAATAAAAGTGTAATGGTTTTCAGAAATACCCACAAAAACAGTTATGTGATGTACAGATTAAAATGCTGACCTGACGCCTACCCTGCTTCTCGGTGGCTGTGTTCTCTCAGACGCTGGCTCGGGGTGTTTCTTGGGAAATCCCCATGGTCAGCCCTCACCTGTGCTGTGCTCAGCTATGGAAAGTCCTGATGCCAGTTCCCGGTCACTCACTCGCCTTAAGGCACGTAGGGGAAGGCAGCCTGGCTCCTGGGCTGTGGCTGGGCATCGGCAGCCGCTTGTGGTGCCACCCTCCCCACCCCCTGTGGACCCCGTCCAGGAGCTGCGGGCTGTGGATGCCTGTGTGGGGCTGGTGTGGCCGGCAGGCTGCGATCCGATCCAGGATAGCACTGGGGACCGATGCCACAGGCCTCCTTCCAACCCACACACCACTAACCACTAGCTCGCTCCAGTGCAGTGCGTTAGTGACGAACCATTGCAAACTGGATTTGTACTTAATTCATTTTGACTTGTGATGTGTGCTTAAAACAGAAGGCAGGAGGCCAGTTTGATGGGGGGAATGTGTATATTTCCAAGTTGTTGTTATGGCAGTTTTTCTCCACTACCAAGAGGAGCGTCCGAGGTTTGGAGTGACTGTCCAACTATTAAACTGCGGCAAGGAGATACCAAAGCATTCTGGACAGCGGATGCTGCTGCTTTTTAAGCTACTGATCTTTTTGAATTTTAAAATACCCTCCAGTTTTAAACATTACTTGATGTTGCCATAACAGATGCAAGGGGTGGGAAGGATGGGATGACTCCATAACTGGATGCGGTGGTATCTCTCAAGAAAGAAAGAAACTCCATAGGAGGTGGCGCTCATCCCACTGCGGCCATCTGTAGACATTCTTGGTACAAACTTGCCAGCGGTCTTCACAGGCTTGGCCACAGGGCCTGTGTCACAGTAATCCTGTGTGTGCAGGAACATGGCAACTCTTAACTAGCTGCTGTTTCCAGAGCATGCCGTCGGGAAAGAGGGTAATTCTATTAGGAGAATTGTGCCCCAGATTGAAAGCTGAGAGCATAACCAGACCTCAGCTCAACTCAGCAGGAAGCACTGGAGGTTCAGAAAAGGCACCTGTGTAACAGGCAGCATGGCCTACCCCTCTACAAGCCTTTGAGAGGACTCTGGTTCCTTGAGGTAAGGTGGTGTTATCTTTAAAGTACCAGCGCCCAGGGACACATGGGGGTTGGGGGAGCAACTCTGGAATTCTGTGTCCAGCAAGTCTAACTTGCCTTCCTTATAGGGACCCAGGGCCTGAGCAGTTTTAAACAGTGGGGTTGAAGTTGACAAAAAGCAGGAATAAACATGTATTTATTGACCTCAATTCTGACTTTTACTCGGGCCCACATAGGGCCAGTATGTCTGTCAAATTTCAGGAAAAGCCGGGTGTGGTGGCGCATGCCTGTAATCCCAGCATTCAGGAGGCTGAGGCAGGAGGATTGTGAGTTCAAGACCAGCCTGAGCTACAAAGTGAGCTTAAGACCAGCCTGAACTGCATAGTGAGACCCTGTCTCAAAAAGACAAAATTTAGGAAAAGCCACCAACAGCACTTGAGGATCTAGTCTCAAACAGGGTTTAGGAATAAAATTCCTTCCTAACCCTTGCTTGGACTTCTGGAACTACAATCCCCCAACATGTCCAGGAAGCACAGGTGAGGTAGATATGGCCAGGGGCATGGTGTTTGCCCTGTTGTTCATTCTTCTGCCTGCCTTGGTGCCGGCCTACCAGAGTGGCATCAGCTTCCGGCCTTTACGGCAGGACTCTGCGGATTCCCTGGCTATTTTAGGTGGCAGCCCAAGGCCAGGTATCATCTGGCTGCCTGCCGTTGCTGTCCAGGGATCTGATGTACTGATCCAGTCATCTTGCATGGGGAAGGAGAGGGGCACAGACGCTGGCTGAGCCTGGCAAGAGCTGGTTTTGGGCTCTAGGCCTTTCCCTCAGCTGCAGCACAGTTCTCCATTGTAAGCCTTTTTGCGTTCTCACCAAGGGTGGAAAAGAAGCAGCAAACGATTTGTCTAATCTACAAATCACATTTCTGAGACATGGCTGGCCAACGCTGGGAGCCCTGAGCTTCCAGCTCAGCATCACACGCGTGGCTGTGCGAGGGCCTTTGCCAGTATGGGTTGCACATCGTTGTGATGAAAAGAACAAAGAGCCCCGGCTGGGGAAAGACGTGAAAACTGGCCGCTTCTCCTGGTGCTGTAAGCATGCCATTGCTTTGCCGCCTTTGCTCAAAAGGCTGCCACTTTCATTGCTCCCTCAGCAAAGGAACCTTTCTTCAGAGTGGGGTACAAAGGCAGAGTGCAAAACGTGCACACATCACAGTCCCCGCAATTCTGTTTGAACAAGCATATTGATTGGGCCTGACCCTGTTACATTTTTTCCCTATTATTTGAAAAGGTGCATCTAAGTGTAGTGAATTGAACCAGCAGAGCTGAACTTTCCATGAAAACTTCTTGAGGTATTTCTTTAGTTCAAAGCTTTTGAATTTTAAAGGGCATTTTTAATATGAGTCTGTTGAGTATTCTCTGCTACAACCCAACAAGGCATGTTCAATGCAGATGAGGCTGGAATGGAGGCTGAGGCCAGGGATGGAGCCTGGTTGTGGGGATAGAAGCTGAACTCCAAAAGGGACTTCTCTGGGTACACAGCACAGTGTGGGTATAGGCGTGAGCCTTCACAGCTGAGCTGCGCCAGCCAGGAAGTGCTCACCTGTGTCTTCTCCACTGTGGAGGGTTGTGCTGCTTGAGTGAGGGCTACCTTGCTGCCCAGCCACTCAGCCTCTCACTGTGCCTTAGAGCTGAGAGAGACTCAGGAAGCACAGTCACTTAGCACCTGTCATATACCGTGACTCTGTCCCCAGACACCTTGCAGTCCTGGACAGATCTTGGGATGAGTCACAGCTACTTTCCCTGTGTCCTGAGCTGCATCTGAGTACTTAACTGACATGATATCCTGGGTGTCCTGTAGTGGTAGCCTTTGCAGCAACCTAGCCCCGGGCCCTGGAGCTTGTCCCATGGTCTCATGCTCCCCACATGAAGGAAAGCTCTTCGGGCCTGCCAAAGCACTATGCATCTTTTGACCAAGTTTCTGCTTGTCTGCAGAGGTCTCTTGGCTCTAGAAAGCACCTTCTAGATCCAGAATTCAGGCTCAGAGGCAGTCTTCCTGGGAGGATCTAGAAAACTAGGGCCAGGGTTAGACATTTCAGCAAAATGCTTTAAATAAAGACCTACCCAAATTTCTACCTGGAGACAGTGACTTGGGAGAATCACTGTCAAAAGAATCACATTAACATCTGGTTGCCTGGGCCCAGGGCTGTATTGCAATGAATTTTCTTGGCTGCCACTTTCAGGCCTTCCTTCTACCTGTTTTTGGTTTTGTTTTGTCTTTTTGAGACAGGGTCTTGCTATGCAGTTCGGGCTGGATTTCAGCTCACTTTGTAGCCCAGACTGGTCTTGAACTTAGAAAGATTCAACTGCCTCAGCTTCCCGAGTGCTGGGGTTACAGGCATGTGCCACTACACCAACTTAACTACCTATATTTCAGAAGGACATACTAGCCAATGGACACAAAGCAAGTTCCAGTGACAGTCTCTCTGTCTCTGTCCCTCCTTCAGAGGTTCAGGCCCCTTTTCAGTTACCCATTGGTGTGTGATACAGTCTAAAACTTAGTGCAACCCTGCAATATTTTATCATTTCTGTGGGACTTAGAGGAACTAGGATGTCCTTGGTGGCTCCTTTGTTACTCTGTTATGCTAGTGTCATAACAGACACAATGTCTGTCACCAAGATGGTCCCAAAGAATAATTCGTTGCATGAAAGGACGGAGGAGTGATGAGGCTATGGCCAAAGAGATTTTGTTCTCAGATGATGTGGTCTGTCTTTCCTTCTGTGTGACTGTAGCCACCATAGAGGATCCCTAATGCCTTATTTCTAAGTCCCTGGAACAGTGCAAGGAGTTGAGGAATTCAGATCCACTCTCCTTGCCATGACTGGGGGCAAGTCTGTTGACAACTCCGTACTGCAGCCTGAGGCCCCTCTAAGCACTGAACTGATAGTGCCTACTTTCCACGGGCATTATGAAGACTAAGGTCATCCTTACGCAAGTCCCTGTGTTGAGCACCCAGCAAACGTTCACCCTACAACTTTTCTTTTCATGTCTGATCCTATTTATAAACACAATAGGGCACAGGGTAGTTCCTTTCATTTTCAAACCTTGTCTCCTTTTCCTGGCTGGCCAGGCTAAGCAGGTCATCAGCTCCCACCCTCTGTCTGCCATTTCTGGCAGTCTCCTACAGTGGGTAATGTAATGGCCCAAGGCTTTTGAAGGCTGGGATTCTAGAAGCCAGGCCACTGTGAAGCTGCTTCTCTCAGCTTTCCCCGAGCTGAGGACAGACAGGTCCTCTAAGGCCTCCTCCTGCAGCCCTGCGGCTGTCCCTTGACATCAGATCAACCTGTACAGTCCCTTTGATGTCAGTCCCCAAACTGGAGCCTCATGCCCTGCTCTGAGGACCTGGGCTTTGAAGTTGGCCTATAAATTGAGCTTTCAGGAAGAAAGTTGTCTGTTGTGCCTCAGAGCACGGCTGGGTCCTGTAAAGACACACGGAGTGCCGTGAACACCTGATAAATAATTCTTTCTGGGCCCAAGAAAGAGTCGTTCTATTTAAAGGGGAGGAAAATTCCCTTGACCTTTCATTGAAGTTCAGGGTGGGGGTAGTTGAGTGGGTTTTCATGCTTTTCTTCTAAGCACTCAGGGCAGGCAGGTTATCTGAGAGCTGAGCTCTCAGGGCTGTTCCAAAAGGGCTGTCTGCCTCCTTAGCCCAGGTCCGCTCAGCCAACCCACTCCTTGCATCCCCTAGTTCTACCATGACCCAGGGAGAAAACTGGGGCCTGTGGCAGGACAGAGGCCTCGTGGCCTCACCCTCCTCAGGGCCAAATATGGACTTGAGGGTCTAGCATGGTCAAGGGTTAAGGGAGACAGCAGGATGTCTTGAGATTGCCACCTGAAGGAGTCCAATAAACAAACCCCTGCTGACATGCGGAGTACTAACACATGCCAGGCCCCTGTCTGCTTGGCTGGGTAACGGAACGTGAGTGGGTGCTTAGCTTTCAGCTTTCCTTTCTTTATGGCAAAATGCAGCAGACACACAGAAGTCACACAAAGAACAGCATGCAGCTCAATGAGTGAGCAGTAAACAACTGCATATAAACATTCAGGAAATAGCTGGCCCATGCCTGGCCACTCTCCTCCTGCCACCCATACCATATGCCAACGCAGAGCCACTCTCCTGAGTTGGGTGGACCCCTGGCTTGCCTTTATAGCTCTACCATCTAAGCATCACCAGAGTATAGCTTAGTTTGTTTTTGGGGACATTCTACTGAATAGGCTTTGACAAGGGGAAATGAAAGTCACTTTCCCCCACTGTGAGGTTACCAGAGGACTATGGCTTGTCTCTGGCACCTTTCCCCTCTTTCTCACTTGCTTATGATCAGAGAAGCCTTATTATGAGTTACCTAGGGAGCATCTGCCAGGCAAGGAAATGACATCTCTGACCTACGAGGAGTGCAAGCACCCGAGGACCCTCTCACCAATCTTGAGTGGCTATAGCCCGGCTCACAACTTGATTGCAGCCATCTGAGAGATCCTGAGCTGGAGGCACCCAGCTAAGTTGACCCAGGAATGGGTGAGACCATCAGTGTTTACTGTTTTGTGCCATTACTTCCGTTTTTGGGTAATTCGTTACACAGAGATCGATACTACTCACCAAAACCTTGCGCTAGTCTAGAGTTTCTCAGCACTTCGATGTGTAAGAAGTAGGTTGACTACCATGTTCCTGGTACCCATGATGATGGGAGCATATTTTACCACGTGTTCAATGTTTCCATTTTTCTGAAGTGTCCATCAGGCCCTCGCACTGTACCTCTCAGTAGTTCTGGGTAAGGCAGTTTTGGTGTTGAGATGACTGAGATTAGCCCTATTCCATGGCTGGGAGGCAGGAAGAAGGAGGGGACATCAATAGAAGGTACCTTGATTTGGTCATTGCTGTGGGAAATGGGGCTCATCTTGCCAAACTTTCCAAGAGGCCACATGAAAAATGCCTCAAAATTATCCACCTAAATATGTGCATGTAACCACTCCCCAAGGTGACTGGAAACCATGCAAATTATAAACATGTGCTAATAAAAAAATCATCCACTTAAGGCATGAAAGAAAGATGAGTTTATACTCCTGCCCAGGGCCCACACTGATTCAGTCCCCGGGGGGTGTGAAGCCCTTTCCTCTCCCGCATATACACACAGTCCCATATGAACCCCACATAGGGCAGGTGGAAAACCTGAGCACTAAAGAGGTGCATGGAAAACTCAGGCTTGGCACAGTAGCAGCAGAGGCGGTGTAAAATGTGATGGCTTTTGCTGTGTAATCCCAGGACTCCAAGAAGCTGAGGCAGGAGGATCAAATGTATATTCAAGCCCAGCCTGGGCAATTTAGCAACTCAGTGAGATCTTGTCTTAAAAATCATATGGGGGAGGGGGCTGGAGGGAAGATGACTCAGTGGAATAAGCACTTCCCTGGCAAGCCCAAGGGCCTGAGTAAGGGCCTGAGTTCAATCTCCGGTTCTGCCCCCCCCCTAAAAAAATTCATACGAGTGTGTTTGTGTGTGTGTGTGTTGGAGCACATGAAATTTCTGCAACCATGGTCTCCTGTGGATTTACATATGCCTTTCCCACTCTGGGGCTTGTGATCTTCATGCTTTTTTTTTTTTTTTTGCAGAACTAGGGATTGAACTCAGACCCTTGCAACTGCCAGGGAAGCACTTATTCCACTGAGCCATCTCCCTGGGCCGCTTTTCTTGTCTTGAGACAGGGTTTCACTATGTAGTCCAGGCTGGCCTTGAATTCACAATATAGCCTCAAACTCAAATGATCCTCCTTCCTCACTCCCTAATGCTGGGCTTACAGATGTGTGCCAGCATGTGCTTCACGACGTCTTGACAAATTTACCAATTTTAAGATAGTTTAGTTTATAAACTTGTCTTTATTTTGAATCCTATTTTAAATCTTCTATATTTCAGTTATATAAACTTCTGCTTCTCAGGGCTTCATTCATTGCCTTTTTCAAATCTATTGTCCATTTCAAATCTACTGTCTGTCTCTTAACAGTACTGAACCTCTTATCCAGGACATGGTAGTCAGCCTTTTATTTATTTAGGCCATGAAATTCTTTTTTTTTTTTGTATTTTAGTATAGGGTCTCACTATGTAAATTAGACTCAGAGTGACAGCCTCCCATGGGCTGGGATTATAGGTGTGCACCACCATGCCTGTCTCAATCACCACCTAGTCTCAATCATTGCTCAGCGTGCACTGGGGGCAGAGCTGGCTGCGCACGCTGAGGGGGATCAGTCCTGGCTGCTGCATCTGCCTAAGCAGGTGCTTTAATTCGCTGAGCTATTTGGCCAACCCTTGAAATTCTTTTAAAAATGTTTCATAGAAAAAGTTTCTAGCAGTGGTGGACAAGTTCACTTGAAACTGACTTTCTCACTGAGAACAGGCAGATAAAATGTGCTGAAATCACTGGAGAACTATCAAAGCAGAGAGGATGTTCAGAGCCAAGAAAGCAGTAAAGGAAGAAGGGCAGAGCGCCCTTGGGATGGTTGTGCCTGCGCCACGTGGGAGTTGGAGTGATGCTCAGCTCTCCTTGGCACAGCCTCCGTTACAGAGGCTGGCCCTTATCCCCTACCTCCCACTCCTGAGAAGGACGGCTTCTGGAAGAAGACACTACAGAATTTGACAAATCCATTTTGGTTTAGTGAAGCATTTCTGTCACTCAAATTCTCCTGTGCTCTGAGCCAATCTTTGGCATCAGTAGTGGCAAACCCAGAAGACCTTCATGCAACTTGGACATAGCAACCTTGTCTGTGAAAAATAAAGCAAAAGATGGGAAGAATTTTCCTACTCAGCATTAAATGTTTAAGGTTATACCTTATACCAGTCCTCAGTGCCAGATTTGGCAGACTTGCATGGGATTGTGACACACATGACCTGTAATGCATGGGTTGGGAAGGAGTGCATCTTACCTACCTGACTATAAAGCTAGTTTCTCAGTCTTAACAGTATGGAGGCTGAGGCAGAAGGATCACCCTGAGATCAAGGCCAGCCTAGGCTCAAGACCAGCATGAACTACAGTGAGACCATTTCGAAAAACAAAAACCAAACCAAAAAAGAAGTGACTGTCAGGGCCAGATCACTGTGTGGAGGCCTGTACAGATATTTAGCAGCATCTCTGCCCTCTTTGCCTTCTGCACAATGGCATCTCTTAGTTATGACAAAACAAAAAAATGTCTCTCAACACTGCCCAGGAAACCCAGGAGGGAAGGGAGCAAAATCACTCCTCAGATTCACTGGCCTAAGGATAATGCTCCAAAGGCCCAGGTGGGCAAGTTGTATTTTAAACTTAAAACACAAACATAGCTTGGCAGAAGTGTACTACAAGTGACCAGAGACATGAATAATGTGCTGACACTTCCTTTGGCTTTGACTCTCTTGACAACTCAAAGCAGAGTTTCATATGGTAATTGTGTGAACATCATTTTCAGGGCTGTTTTATTTCTAGTCTAATAATTCTTTTGGAAATGACATCATTTGAAGAGGCTGGCAGGATAAATGACATGTATGGAACTCAGCCTTAGGTGGCAGCACCCTGGTGCTAGGGACAGCTCAAGGGTCTGTTTTGGTGGTATAGGGCAGGCTCCTTGCAGCAGCTATAACAGAGAACAGCAGCTGTGGGAAGGCACTAACTGGTGGTAGGATCCTTTGTGGAGTACACAGGAGGTGCTCCTGTTTTTTTTTTCTGTCAGAAATAATTGTGGGATGCTAAGAGTGTGATGGCGGTTGACATTCAAAAAGCAAGCCAGAGGGGTTTTAGACATAGTAATCAGGGTGTTAAACATAATGAGGATTCAGTTTGGAGACAGCAATGCGAAGTCACCTTTCTTCCCTTGGAAATCACCCAAAAGCAACCAAGAGAATGAGAATGAAAAACAGATGTGCAAACTCCAGCTTCAACAACTCTAGGAGACAGCTGAAACTCTTAACCTAAAGTGGATAGAAGAGTTGAGAAAGTAGTTAATATTAAATAAGGGCCCAGAGGTGCCTGCTTCTACATGATGGGAACTGAGCTGGTTTGTCTGCCAGGGGAGACTGATGGCAGGACCCATCTTGTTAGTGGTGAGGGGAGGAGAGGACACGCATTCTGGACAGCCCTGTAACGGCTGATCGGCCTTGGTTCATACACACAAATCATGAAGAAAATTCTGCTAGCATGACCCTTCCCTAACATGAAAAGCCCATGGCATTTGGGAAAAACCTCATTTAAAATCAAGCATGTATTTTTCCCATCTAGGAAAATGGCAGTTTCTTCGAGGTTTTTTTTTTTTTTTTTCATTGTTTTTTGAGACATGGTCTCATCATGTAGTTCAGGCTGGCTATGAATCTGCAGCACTCCTCCTGCCTTCACCTCCCTAGTGCTGACTAGTGCACACAATCTTGTCTGGCCAGGAGCTTCTTTTTGACTCCTCTCACACAATCCAGCCAATCTTCCTACAAATACTACTGGCTCTTTTCCAACTATCCTCAGAACTCCTGTTTCTACCCGTCCAAGCCCTGTGCTCCCCTAGAACATTGCTGATTGGTTCCATCACTCTTTTAAAATGCACCAGTGTAATCGCCTGTAGTAATGTTGTTCTAATACGATTTTCCTGCCAAGGTGTTGTCATACTTCCCAGAATAAAGCTCAAGGTTCATCTTACAGCTCTCAATCATCTTGTTCCTGCTCTTCACACTCACCCCACAACCATCTGCTGTGCTTGGCTTACTCTATGGTACATTACTGCCTCTTAGTTTTATTTTTTATTTGGTACAGGGTCTCGCTACACTCTAATGATTCTCCTGTCTCAGCCTCCCCAGCACTGGATTACAGGTGTGCACCATCACTCCTGTGGTCAGTACGGGACACCCAGGAGAGGGTGCAGCATGTGGTGCCAGAGATCAGATCCTAGTCCTGCACTTGCCTAAGCAGGCACTTAGTCTGCTGAGCTTTCTTGCTAGCCCCTCACTGCCTCTCTTTACCATCTTAACATCTGTTACTACCCAACATGTACGACTGGTGTGCATCTCTCAGGACAAAGGCCTCAACTGGGCAGGGCCTGATCTTCTCTATGCTGCCCTTGCCATGCTAGTGTACAACAGGCCTTCAGTAAGTATTTGTGGAACAGAACCAGCATGAGCTCTGAACACTACTGTGAGAGAAAAATGAATGGCAGATGAAGGATAGTCAGCAGGAATGTTGCCTCGGCATACAATGAAAAAATTCAGGCGTTAAATCTCAAAAGATTAATCTATAAAGAGCACACATCAGAAATACAACATGTGGGTCAGAAACGTAGCTCAGCCTGAGTTCAATCCCCAATTCCGCCAAAAAAAAAAAAAAAAAAAAAAAAAAATTATAACGCAAGCAAAGAACAAAATGTGAGCTGGAAGAACTAAGGGACAGAATTTAAAAATAAAACCCTAAAAATGAAAGTAACATGGAAATGAGACTGTATAATGTTTGAATCACAGGGGAAAAACGATAGGGACAGAGATGCAACATGTACATAACTGGGAGTTCCTAAATGAGAAAATTCTGTGTATCTGTAGATCAAAGCACCAAGAAACCTTGCTCACGTAAAAAAGCAGTCAATAATTGCTTTTAGAAAATTCACTCAAGCCCCAGAATTCTCATAATTTAAGCCAAAAATCAGTTGATTTTTCATTAAAATTTATTTTTTAATAATCTATCAGCTGACAATTTAGTTTTCTACCAGTTTTGAGGGAAACCACCTGTATTAGTCTGTTTTCTATATTTGTAACAATGCATAGGCTACTTTACAGAGGCCTAGGGGTGCAGCTCAGTGGTAGCGCTTGCCCAGCATGTGGGAGGTCCTGGGTTCCATACCCAGCACTGAAAAAAAATTTTTCTTACAGTTCTGGAGCCTGGCAAGTCCAAGAGGATAGTGCCAGTAACTATTGGGGCTTCTGTGCTGTGTCATCCGTGGCAGAAGTTTGGGGACGGCTGAGAGGTCTTGCCTTTCGTTCCTCCAGTGGGAGAAAAGCTGTGGAAGAAGTAGTTTTAAGGCAGATCAGTTTGAAAGTAAGCACTCATGGACATACAGGCTTGGGCAAGTCTCAGCTGAACTGTAGGAGCACAAAGACTACTGAATTACAATGTTACCAAGTAGTGCTAAGCAATCAAAGAACTGAAATGCATGAAATTTTTGGAAAACAAGTCTCTGGGTGGAAACAGCTTTTCTTTCTTTCTTTTTTTTTTTTTTTTAAAGGAACCGGGGACTGAACTCAGGCCCTTGCACTTGCTAGGTCAGCACTTATTCTACTAAGTGCTTATACTAAGCCATCTCCCTGACACCAGAAACAGCTTTTCAGTGTGGTATATCAGAGGGGCCTAGAAGCCACACTGGGAGTGGAATGAGAGAAGGAAGGACAGCAGCTAGGAAGTGTGCAGGAAGGGAAAGTAGCCATCAGCTGGCGTGGTGGCGCCATGTGTGATCCCAGCTAGAGTGGAAGCTGAGGCAGTGATAGGCTTGAAACAGCCTGGGAAAGATGGGCTGGAGATGTTACTCAGTGGTAGACTCCTTGCTGGGTTCAATTCCCAGCACCGCTGAAAATAAAAGAATAAAGAAACAAATTATTAAAATTAAAATATAGAAGGTATGGATATTGTAGGTAAAGAATGTGGTACTTGAAGCTTTTTTTAAAAAATAGCACCAGAGATTGAACTCATCATCTTTCCACTGAGCTATATCTGCCACCCCTTTTTGAAGTTTTTTATTCTTTTATTTGTTTTGGCTGGTCAGCCCACCCTGCTCCATCAAGAGTGCCGGGATTATAGGCATGTGCCATTATTATTTTTTTAAGATGCAAGATACTTGAACAATATTAAGAGTCAAAAGATTATATATGAGGTTGAAGACTCCAAGATCACTAGGGCTATAAACTACAAGGATTAACAGTTGCTAGTACTTGTTAATCACACATAATTGCACACGAAGTTTTTTACCCATTTTACCTAATTCTCAGTGATACCATGTGGTTACTACTGCTATCCTGATTTTTACTGATGAGGAAAGAGATCACATTATGGTCAAGGCCAGCATGGTGGCAGAGCCCAGATCCAACTGGCTCAGTGCACAATGAACCTTTTGTCCACAGCTGTGGACTTGGTAGGTGCAAGTGCAGGGAAGCAAGGTCTCTATTTTTTCATATAACAGGGAAGTACAAGGAGGGGGAAAGAGTCATGTTTCAAACTGAAGGTTTACAAACTGTTAAGGAAAATAGTCAAGGAAAAAAGGGTACCAGCCAACTGGCATCAAATTGACTTGAGGTCAACCTGTATCAATTTATACTGATTTATGCATCTATCCACCTTTCTCCAGAAGTAATTTATAGTAACCTATACATCCTGAGCTGGGATTTACCAGGCAGGCATGACATCTGGCACAGTTATTTCGGATGCTGATAGCTATGATCCAGAATCAACAAATCAATTACATATCTACAGAGGGATCATGAAGGTGAAAACTGACTTTCACCTGACATGATGTACTATCTGCTATATGTTCACTAGTGGGATTTCTAAACTAGCGACTTTAGAGGTAAGGCTGTGTTCAGACAGTGCACTAGATGTGGTCCTGACGAAGCAGTAGAATACAGCCTCGTGCATTAAGAAATGGTCACTGAAATAACCAGGGCACTGAAATTTACTTCCAGGTTTACTAGAAGAATGTGCTGTAACTGTTTTCAATCTATGGGTCAATCCTTCTACACATTTTTCTGTACCTTTAATTTTCCCAGGTTTTAAAACTACTTGAGGGTTGGGGATGTGTGGCATGCTTGCCTAGCATGTGTGAGGCCCCAGGTTTGATACTCAGCACTACACACACACACACACACACACACAAACACACACACACATGCACGCATGCACACACACACCAGGTAAAAACATTTTTTAGAATGTCAATGATTTCCCCCTAATGCCACAAACACCATAACTTGTTATTGAAAACTTTCAATGAAGACCTTTAGATGCTGATAGAGAACAGCACATTCCACGTACAGAAATTGTCAATACATGAGAAAAGCTGCCTTTAAGCTTTCTAAGTAACGGCGTTTGACTGTACAAACACTATTTTCTTATCCTTCCCCTCAATATTTCTTTGGTAGACATCAATACAATAGCCCAACCCTGGTCGTCCACCCCCCACCCCACTGGAGGCTGAAGCTGGGGCCTTTATGCTGAACATCAATCCTTTTTTTTTCAAACGTATTTGGTACAGGGTTTCACTACTGCAGCTTGGACTTGTAGTGATCCTGTTTTCATCCTTCCCAGTGCTGGGATTACAGATGTGTGCCACCATGCTCGGTCTCAGTGTCAGTTCAGTGGGTGGGGCCAGCATATCATCTGGTGCTGGGGATTAAACCCCAGTTCCTGCGCTTGCCTAAACAAGTACTTAGTCTGCTAAACTATCTCACTGGCTTTTGTCTTTTGGCTAAACTATCTTTTATTTTTAAAGATATGATCTCAATAAGTCACTAGGATGCTCAGCCTGGGGTTGAATCTGTATTCCTCCTGCCACAGCTTCTTAAGTGTTGGGATTACAGGGGTGTACCACCATGACCAGCTTGCTTTCTTTTGTCACCCAGCCCTCATTTGGTAAGAAAAGCTTCATGCATGAAGGACAGTTATGTTTAATGTGGTGGCTGGACACTGGACCATGTGGAGACCAACAGACTAAACTTAATTCTAATCCCGAATTTTGTTAGTGTCCAGGAACACATAAATTAAAATCTCTAATGTGGAGATTAAGGAAAATAGTCATCCAGTGTAATTATTTTAGAAGGTGTTTCTATTACATATAAAACCAAGGCTTAAACACTCACTTAAGCAAATGAACCAATGAATGTTTCTGTTTTGAAACATAATGCTGATCTCTCCATTATGAAACACAAATTAAGTTTTCACTTTCTAATTAAAGTAATTTAATATGTAATCCTGCAGGCTAGATATCTGAAAATCAATGGTTGAACTAAGACTGAAGGCATGGTAGCCTGTAATCCTACTTGTGAGGCTAGGCTGGCAGGAGGATCCTTGGGAGTTCAAGGCCAGTCTAGGCTACAGAGTGAGTTCAAAGTTAGCCTGAATTACATAGCAAGACTCTAGTCAGAAAAAGAAAAGAAAAGAAAAGAAAAAAAGAAAGAAAGAAAGAAAAAGTACACGTGTGGCCAAGTTTCATTTCTTCAAAGCAAGTATCTATTACATGATTTGCACATACTGTCTACCACCCAGACATATCTTTTAACCATATAGGGCAGTACTCATTTTAAAACAATGAGGCCAGGTATGGTGGTGCACATATAATGCCAGCACTGGGGATGGTAAGATGAAAAGATCACTGAGTTCAAGGCCAGCCTGTGCTACATAGAGTCCTCATCTCAAAAAGAAAACAAACAAAAAAACCCCTCAAAAAGCCCCCACAAAAAACCTCCAAAACAATATAAGCAATTAAAATATCTCAAATCTTTTTTTAAAATGTATTTAGTACAGGGTCTATAAGGTCTCACTATGCAGCTTGGATTAGTAGTGATCCCCCTGTTTTTAGCCTCCAAAATACAGGGACATTATCTCAAATCTTGAGGGTCTAAGAAATGAAAAATATAGCAAGACATAATCTATAACCCAGAAATCACCTGCTGTAGCTGCTGCACTCTAATATATTCTAATGTAAAAATAATGTAGAGCTTTAAAAAAATATTCCAATACATTGAACACATACTTAAGCATCTAGTTGTATAATGTTAGGTCACAAACAAGTTTCATTCAAGTCTTTGAACTTGTTAGTTAGAAATAAGATTTTGGAACCAAGTGTTCAAATATTCCCATAACTGTATTTGTATTAACCCATTGTACAAGTCCACTATGTCATGGTAAGGTGATTCTAATCTTGTACCAACAGAAGCAGCAATAAAACTGCAAATTAATACTTTTTAGTATTAATCCAAATACTAGTACTGAGATAAAGAGAATGTTTTAGTTTCTTGTTCACTGAGCCCATTCCTCATTTTTCAGTGATGAGGATAAAGGTGCCACAACAAAGTATGGGAAACTGCTTTCTCTTTATTTAGACCTCAAGGAGAAAAAAATGAAATTTGGTCACATATTATCTTAAAAAAAAAAATCCAGTTTTACATATTTCTAAATAGATAGGACTAAATGATTAAAGAAATAATTTCTTCTGTAAAAATTGGCCAAATTTTATCAAAAATCTAACATACAGTGTAATTCAAATTATATAAAGACTGGGATCATAACATTCCAAAGGTATGACAGCTGTAATTTCATCCTAATGGGTGTTAGTTTGTTCTCATGTTACTTTGGTCCAAAAGAGAAGAGCTGAATCAGAGTAAACTAAGTATCTAGTTTTCTACCAGCAGTACTTTAGACTGTGCTGGGCAGCAGAAATATTCAAGATAAGTAGTTTACTTTAACAAAGTATAATTAAAGAATATTGTTCATGAACATCTCACAGTATCACATGAACCTTTGTAAGATAAAAGTATGAAAGGAAAACTAAAGATGGAACAGCTACCACAAACAAAAATAGTATTTTCCCCAAATGTAGGGGTAAAAGGTGAGGCTTAGCGGGCTGATGATACTGATATGAAAGGAAGCTGGGTACTGTATTTATTTTATACAACTCTTGCTCTTTATAAAAATGGTTATAGTCATGCCCATAAAAGTGTAACCCATGGCATTTGAAATCAAAGACTTTGTAGTTATTTAAAAGGGCCTTTTAAAAATTATAATACAAAGGTCTGTGCTTTATAAGCAGTCCTCCACTGTGCATTATAACAATAAGGCTTACTTTTAATACAAAGACTAAGTGTTTGAGAGTTATGAACCGCTGGATTTAACAAACATCATTTTATAGTTGCCTTTTGCATCTTTTTTGGTTTTGGGATCTTCCACTTCATCAGGGTGCTCGGTAGCTGGGAGTTCTTCAGCAGATTCCTCTTTTTCTGACTCCGAGTCACTTTCAGAATCATCTGGACTGTCAGGGTCAGGCGAATCATCATCATCTCCATCATCGTCTGCAGCTGCATCGCCCTCCCCATCGTGATCTTCTACCTATAATACCAACAGGCTCTTTTTAAAACCACCCTCCTAGCCAGTACGCACACAGGAAGGGGTCTCTGCCAGTATCTTTTAAAAAAGCCCTCAAGTTATTAGGCCAGCAGTTTTAACACTGCTCTGTAACCAGAGGCTGCTGAGGGAAGAATGCTGCACTGATCTCACACAAGACCATTCCTGGGAATCTGAAAAAAATTTTATTTTCCCTGAACATTGTTTTAGTAAGGTAAAAATTAAACGATTTTTTTTTTTTTGTATAGAAGTTCTCAACATTTTATGCATTAGGTTATTCTGGAGTAGTATGTAGTTATACATTAATTCATAACATAAAAAGAGATCACTTCAGAAACCAATGAAAACTCAAGTAGCTTTTTGCAGTTATGTATTTTACCTAGCTTGTGAGCAAGTTGTTCAGGACTATTAAAGATGTACCATAACGATTAAGCAGAATTCACATCAGGTTGGTATTATAAAAGTTTTAATGATGTCTTTTCTGCTTATCAACAGTTTGAGTTGGGCAACAAGGATATTTTAAGTACCTCTATAAAGATAGCCTTCTGCTATTAGGATTCTTGGTTGCTAGGGTAATCAAAAGAAATGATGTCACACTGAAACTGGTTATCCTCCCAATCAAAAATGTTAGCCAATCATTATCCTCCCAATCAATAAAAACAAGTTAACCACTACCTCACTGAAGCCAAGTCCACAATGTCGTCGATATCTTCCTGATAATTTACTGTCCATACTTTGCTGATATTGAGACTCCAGTTCTTCATTAATTTTCTTATCTTCTTCCCCTGCATGTCCATTTTACTTTGGTTATGTTTCAGTCAAATTAATAAAAACATTTGATTACACAAAAAACCCATTATACAGATGCTATTACATTCAGAGCTGAATTCTTTAAATGCAATTAATTTACAACGAATATTGTATATAGATTTCTATACCATAATGGTTACCTAACAGACAATAATTATAATACATATTTATGATTAGTTCTTTCAAAAAGGAGCATTTCACAACAACTATCTAATGACTGATCTTTTTTGTTGTTGTTATTATTTGGTTTCTGAGACAGGATCTCACTATATGTAGTTCAGGCTGGCCTTGAACTCATTGTAGTGCAGGCCAGTGAACTGTGGTAATCCTTCTGCCTCAGCCTCCCTAGAGCTGGAATTATAGGTATGCACTGGATGACACACTAAGTTCTAGGACAACCTGAACTACATAATAGAACTTTCTCTCAAACAAAAAGTGAAAGAGTAGGCAATTCTGTTTAAAGAATAGCTAAATGACAGTGACCTTTAAGGGCACTCTCCTTTATGTTTCTTTGGCTTATTATTTGCTAACTAAAGCAACATAACCTTAAAAAGATTTTACTTTATCATGTAACATGTATATATATTTAACATACATTCTACTATATGTAAGTTATGAATCACACAGTAAACAACCACCCATGGACTTAATACTCCAGAACTAGAATTTTACAAACATTACTGGAGTTTCCTGTATCTTTATAAACTTATGAGGACTTTCAAGTCATAATCACAAATGGTAAAGCATGCAATTATTTTTATTCATAAAGTTCCTAATTTTAAGGATAAAATAGCTAAAATGTTTTTCTGTTAAGCAGGGCTTTTCTGCATTATGTAGCAATGTAAATCAATTTGAAATAAATTAACACTAGAACAGACAAAACTTACAAATTTATAAAATGTGCTATACATACTAGATAAATATGAAGAGAAATTATTTGGGTTCAATATAGACTGGAAACTAGGCCATTATAATACAATGATATCCAAGAATAGTGCTTTTCTTTTGGTGGGGACCGAACTCGGGACCTTGTACATACTAGGCAAGCCTTCTACCACTGAGCTACATCCACAGCCCATACTGCTAATTTTAAGGGGCTAAAATTTTATTTTCCAACTAACCTCAGTTAAAAATAAAATTCATTTTCAAGTTTTGTTACAAATAGGATATGTTTATTTCTTCAAACTCTACAGCCTGTGTACATTTTTCAAAGCTCTCAAAGTAAGTCAGTCACTAAACTCCAAAAAGAGTAAATGCCCAGTGGCATATACACTAAATAATTTGTACAAAGAGGTTTAAAGAACACCTAATTTAAAAAGGAAGAAAGTCTTAAAAATTTAGTGTAATTAGAATATATTCTGGATCAGTAAACAAAAAAGAAGACAAAAAAAGACTACGTTTTTGGTTAGAATATCACACACACCATCCTCAGCATCTACAATCTCATTGGCACTAGGAACCAGTTTCACACAAGGTAATTTTCCCATTGACCAGGGGGGCAGAAGGTGGCTGCACGATGGTTCAAGCATATTACATTAAATATCCATGGGGCTTCTACTACTATACTGTAATACATAATAAAATCATTAGACAACTCAATGCAGACTCAGTAGAAAGCCCGAGTTCTAACTAGACAGTACCATTAGGGGGTGATGTGACACAGAGACACCCAAGGTATGTTGTGTTCATTCTCGCCAAAATCTGGTTTCAGTTGCTATCACTGCAGAGAGCCCTGCTTCACAAAGGTAGGATTTTGCAAATGGAAGCTACAGCTGCAACAAATTCCGGACATTCCACCTGGACTTTAATCTACAATGCGTGAAAAATTTGAAGCGATCTCAGATGTACTTTTTAAGGCAATTGCCATTTGGGATCTAAGGAATTATAATCCTAACAGAAAAATCCATTTGCCTGGCTTATTAACAAATAGCTCAGGACCCAGGCCTTCCCATTGGGACAGGCGGCTTCTGTGGTTGAGGTAACACTCCACCTCCCGAAAGCTGGGATGGGTGATCATGCGCCAGCTGAGACAAAGATGGCCGGGGCTCAGTGTCTTTCAAAAATCTCTGCTAATTATTGAATCACACCAGAAATGCTAACATTAATACCAGATTGGCTT